>PVJS01024915.1:0-13136 GCA_004027185.1 Glis glis
TCTGCTTTCCTCGGAACGAGTCGCGCACACTCTACGTGGCTTCTCCCTTTTTATCTAAGTCCGCACCTATCAGAATTCTGCTGCCTACATTCAGGGCAGGGCTTTCTCTTTAATCTGCTGTTACACACCCAAAATCACATAATCTTGGGTGTGTCATGATCAGGTCAAGTTGACAACTTAGATTAACTATCACAGGGTGCAAACCCATTCTTTGATACTTTCTATTGAAGAGTTGATGGGTCTTTCAGCAAGTTTCTATATTGAACAGTCAAGTGATTTGCCTGGACAAGAATCTCTTGGAATAGTAAGTGATGCTATATGGAAAATTAAGAGATGCTAATGAAGATAGTTAGACACGCATATAAATTCACTGTCTAAGCTGTGTGTGTTGGGGCAGTGAGGAAGTACAGTTGGGAGTTCATAGTTTTAGTTCTCTGTGGACTAAAAGGATACATGCATCTTGAAAATTGCTCTGTTTTTTGATGGATAGGTAGCCAGATGATATTGAAAGGAAATAGAAACACAGGTAATAAAAAGCTATCAATTATCCTAAATTCTTTTTCACTTAACTTTAACAGTCATGCACACCCCACCTCTGCACTCCCACTTGGTTACCCCCTCCCCACTCGGTGTGAGGAGTGAGATGGGACCCTGCCCTCAGGGAGCAGGTCATTCACCCGGAGACTGAGCTCCAGCCCATTCGAGACCACACTTGGCATTAACAAACGCCGGACTACCGTGCAGACTTTCCATGCTGTGGGAGTTCACAGCAGAAAAATACAGCAGGGTGGCATGATTATTAAATGCACAGCTTTAAATTGTGAAGGAACAGTCAACAATTTGAGTATTTTCAAAGTCACATTTTTATTTTGAAGTTTATTCTCAGCTGCTTGGGGCACAAGGTCTGGTCATGTCACTTACCTTTGGAATTAGTCTAAAGCCAACAAAATGTCAGCCTGTCAATATATATTTGTTGAGTTAATAAATAGTTGGTATTCATGCTTTAGGCTCATAGAGAATAGGCATTAAAAATAGATTTAAAAATCTCTAGCTTAAAAAATTCAGCCAGGCATAGTGGTGCACGCTTGTAATCCCAGTACTTGGGAGGCTGACACAGGAGGATAGCGGGTTCGTGGCCAACCTCAGCTACTTAGTGAGGCCCTCCACAACTTAGTGAGTACCTCAAAAAAAAATCTAATGCTGAAAATGGGGGAAATTACTCAACTGTCATAAACAAATCTTGCAATTCTGATTTTCCAGGTATTAGAAGAACAATGCCATATATATAGTATTTATTAATGTCTAATATCTATATTTTTCTATTCTCTTCTTCTTTCACAAGAGCTGTAGACATGATCAAGAGAAGTTCCAAATGTATGAGATTGAGCAGGAGCTTAAAATGTAGTTAAAGTTCTTGTCAATGACTGGGTACAGTGATGCATACCTGTAACCCCAAGTACTTGGGAGGCTGAGACAGGAGGATCACAGGTTCCAGGCCAGCATGCAGTAACTTAGCAAGGCCTTATCTCAAAATTTTAAAAAAGTTTTGGGGTATAGTTTTTGGGTGTAGTTTTGGGATGTAGTTTTTGGGTATAGTTCAGAGGTAGAATGTCCCTGGGTTCAAGCCCTAATACAAAAAACAAAACAATGTCCATGTCAACGTAGGCCATGGCCCTTGATCATTCATCTCAAATTCCTACCAAGATTAGTGACCTTAACTATGGAGTCATGATGTGGCTTCATTTATTCTCATGCTCATTGTCCAGGCCATATTCCATGCAGCTAATTGGCTGTGCCCCGCCCAAAATGCTCTTCAACTTCAAGTAGCCCTTGTGTCTCTCTGCATGTTCTACTCTTCATGGGTACCCACCAACAATCTGGCCATTGAGCAAGATGGCAATATTCAATATTTCTTAATAAAGAACCTCTTCGAGACTCGTGAGGACTCCCACCAGACCATCTGAGCCTCTTATTTAAAAGTGCACATGCTCTCATGCTGATAGGGTAGGTGGTGTGGAAATAAACACCAACCAAAGGAGAAAAGCACAGGTGATCTAGTCTGGGCTTTCTATAGCAAGGGAATCCAACACTATCACTTCTATGCAAAGGAATAGTACGTACTATTATGGAAAAAGGGAAGGTTTCAGGTATGCCCTGTAGGGAGGCTGATAGCCTACATAAGCTGGAGGTAGACAAACTACAAGCAGGGTATGCTATATGAGTGGATAGGAGTATATAGTTGGCTTTCTCTAATTGGTTCTAAGTTGAATCAGGAACAAACACTAGGGAAGCTGCCAGTTATTAATTGAGTGTTGGCCACTTCAAGGCAGTTATTAACAGAAGTTCTGAACTGTCACTAGCTATAGCATTCTGGCTCCCTGCAAGAATGACTTTCAGCAGGCTGGCTTCCTAGGTTGTTGATCATCCATAAAACACTGGTTCCCTGGTCAGGTTGCTGCAGGTTGTGAATCAAAGTTCTGTTTTTCTGCAAGGCTGGTATATTGGTATGTCTTTTAGTGGGGATATATATAAAAGTTATAATGTAAAAGAGCTCTGATTCTAAAAGACATTTCATTTTATATTGGTTTTTTGTTTTAGTTCTAATGAACCTAAACATGAACTGATAATTTAGAATAAATTAAGTATTGTAAGTTTTTCTTCCTCCAGTATTACATATAGAGGTCCAGTCAATAGAAGTAGGCATGAATCATCAAGGAAAGCATTGTGGAAATATAAGAGTCAGAGTCGACCAATGGGAAATGTTTAACATAACTTGGTGTCCCCTTGCATCTGTTTTCCATGGAGACCTAACTCGATAGATACTACTGAGTGTGTTTTTTTTATAGGAAAGAGTCTAATGATCTCTTAGTCCCTATTCCCCAGAGCAGTAGACCTGGGTAGAGATAGAATGCTTAAAAGAGGAAAGAATTACATCAGAGATTGGTAAAGAAGGAAAAAGGAAGAACATCCAGTTAAAATTCCATCGGCTAAAAAATACGCACAGAATTCTATAGTCTGAATCATTTTAAAAACAACTTGTTAAGAATACGTTTAAGAAGTGGCCCTTTTACTCTCTCTCTGAACGTTGGCTGGGCCCTACAATGAGCCTAGCACTGGGAATAGTTTCATTATCATCTGTTTATAGTAGTCTGTACCAATGATGGGAAAACAGAATATACTCTTACTAAAATAGTTGGATTGCCTGCGCCTTACAAACTTATTATTTAAATGAAATGACTACCAAGAGATATTAATGGAGAGGTGTTTTCTCCTTCAGGAAAAAGCACTTTTTATGTTACTTCCACACAAGTGATATGGAACCCAGCTATTAATTGAATGCATGCTGTGTAACCAAGGGCAGGGATGGGTGTCTAGAGGATGGATGGTACTTCCAGACTTCAAGGAATTTCAGGAAGTCTTGTGGCTCAGGGATAGACACCTGCATTGCAGGGGAGGTGATAAATGAGTCTCGGGAGTGCATAACTCAAGGCACCCCCCCCCATGTCTCCATGGGGAGGGTGCTATTTCCTGGCCCTGAGGGAGTTATCACAACACACTTGACAAGCCTTACATCCTCCTTCCTTCAGTTCAGAGTCAGCATGCCCCCGTCTGTGCCTATACATGCTTAGACACTTACTTTTTTCTGTGTACATGTTCCCACCATTGCACTCTGCAGACAAGCGAGAGAGGAATTTGACAAGCAATTTGTATCATGTCAGTTACAGCAAATCATAGTCCCCCGTCTGCCCCCTAATCACACAGAAGCCTCCACAGGCCCATGAGGCATGAAGTTCCGGGAGCTTAGGAGGTTATTGTGGCAACGTGAGAAGCACAGAACAGACATGAGGAGGTTTTAGCACAGAGCATCCTCCCTTCGGCCCCCTGAAATGTCCTCCCTGTGACTTCCAGAAGGTGACTTGCCTTCCCCCGTTCCCAGCAGTCACCTGTTCTCACCTCTGAATCTCCAAAGCAGTCACTTTCCACATGGGACAATTCTGTCCACCAAGAGATATTTGGCAGTGTCTGGAAACATTTTTTCATTGACACAACTGGTAAGGATGGGAGGGTTACTGCTGCCATCTAGTGGGTGGAGGCCAGCGATGCTGCCCACCATCTTGCAGAACATTGGGCTGTCCCCACCACAGAGCAGGATCCAGCCCAGAATGTCAGTAGTGCCAAGGTTTAGAAGCCTGCTCCGGATCTTGAACAGACATCTCCCAAGAAGCCTTGGAGACCTGGAAAACCCCAGCTCTTCCCAAAAGTAGCATCCCTATCTTTTCGAGTAGATGTAATTATGTACACATATATCTGAAAATCACAACTAGGAAATCCATTATGTAATCTAAAAGGATGGCATTAGCTGGAGACAGCATGGTGTGACCCCTACACATCTGTGCTCGTCATGTAGAAACTCCACCTGCCGGCACCCATGGGAGCAGTGTAGGGAAGGGATGTTCCAGTACCTCAGGTGTGTATGTTGTGCATCCATGGGGTAGAAGATTGCACCACAAGAGAATATCCCAGAAAGACTTCTGTGGCTAATCCTCTGAGATGTTTCTCTCACTGCACAGACCTTTCTGGTTTCCCTGGAAACTAAATGTATTACCATAAATATATGCATGTGTTATTTTTATAGAAAAAATAAAGCAACATAATATACTAAACTTAGGACCAACAAATATTCAAGATTATTTAAATCTCTGAGGCAACTGCCATGGCTCAGGGAATAGCTTACATTTCAGTCTTAGAAACTACCCTGGATGCCAGGTGGAGTGACTCACACTTGTAATCCCAGTGCTTGGGAAACTGAGACAGGAGGATCGCAGGTTCGAGGCCTGCCTCAGCAACTTAATGAGACCCTCTGCAACCTAGTGAGACCCTGTTTCAAAATAAAAAATAAGGCCGGTGTGGTGACGCACGCTTGTAATCCTGGTACTTGGGAGGCTGAAACAGGAGGATCACAGGTGTGCGGCCAGCCTCAGCTACTTAGTAAGGCCCTCTGCAGCTTAGTGAGACTGTTTCAAAATAAAAAACGTAGGGCTGGGGATGTAGCTCAGAGGCAGAATGGTACTCAGTTCAATCCCGGGTACCACCAAAAAATAAATAAATAAAAAATAAAATAAAACATAAATAGGGTTGGGGTGTAGCTCAGAGATAGAATGCCCCTGCGTTCAATGCCCAGTACCCTCTCCCCAAAAGAGAAACTATCCTGGGGGCCTCGGCAGTGTTTGCTGCATCTGGTTTCTGGTTCAGGTGGGGTCTGGTGGCTTGTTCATGGCCAAGTAGACACAGAGATTGGATGATACATTGTTGAGGGCCGTGTCTGTGGGACGTCCACCTCGTGTGGGCCGGTTCCTGTGCCAGGAGCTCAAGGAGCAATTCAGGAAACCCTTCCTAGATGGTATGACCCCTGAACTGAGCCTGGAGAAGCCGGAGTTCACCGGCAAAGGGATGAGACCTGCAGGAAGTGAGAACAACAGGAGCTAAACCTGAGCTCCTGTGGGGCATTCAGGACAAGAAGGGCCACCCGGAAGGAGGACAGAGACTCCAACCACAGGGGTCCTGTTGGCCAGCCTGGGAGCGCTGGTGTTTATCTGGTAAGCAGGGAAGGCCACCTGTATGGTCAGCAGACGAGGGGTGCACACAGCCTCGTGCTCCCAGTTTAGTTCTGCTAGGATTGAAATATAAGGGATTTATATTTATTAAGGCATCTCTGGACCTATTTCAAAATATCAAGTAATGAAATATATTGATCTTTCTATGTTTTTATTGACCTACCAATGAACAAAAGTCAGTGTGTGTGTGTGTGTGTGTGTGTGTGTGTGTGTAGAAATAAAGAGACCAAGAGCATCTGCCATATCCTCCCTATACTGACTACACATCTATTCTGTCCCCCCCTCACATAACTCCTTGTTAGACAATTATTTGCCTTTGTTATAAACCCATAGCCCAGCACAATGCCTTTCATGTGGAAAAAATACAAAAAGCATTCTTGTTCTTGCTATTGGTGGTTGACTATATGTGACATGATCGAGTCCCTGTATTCTTTTAGGACCAGTGGCCCAGCCCCTTCCTGTGACATTGTCTTCCTGGACATGTGGAGCTAGCCACTGGCAGTTTTCTCTCACTGCTTGCAAGAAATCTTTAATTTCCAAGATAAAGACCCTATATGCACACACATATCTCCCTTAGAAAATCGCAGCTTCACAGAGGTATTTGCAATAATGAAACCCATCTAATTAACCCTCCTGAAATTCATGGGGGACTAAGTTGAGAGGAGTCCCTTATGACAGAATTTTCAACTCTTTTTCCATTCCCAATAATGTTGGAGATTATCCCATGAAAACCAGTGGGCTTTATGTCGCTGTTGAAGACTTTCTAGAGAAATTGGTCCTGAGCTTGCCACCTCAACGATGCTGGTCTAAGCTTAGCTAACTCTGCGGGCTCGGGGGACTCAGAGCATGCTCTCTTTGCAATAAACTAGGACAAAGCAGAATTGGTGGCCGTGAGGACAGCAGCCTGTGTGAAGGGCCGGAACATCACCATTTGTACTGAAGTAGTGCTCGCTCGCTTCTGCTTGCTTGCTTTTGCACGACTGATCCTGTGCTGTTTCCAAAACTTATTTTGTCTTAAACATAAATCTTAAATATTTGAGACCTAGAAGGTGGGGAATGTCACTCGAGATTTCAAAGAGTACTAAGCCTGGAATGATGAATTACAAGGAATTCCACATGAATGATGATATGTGAAAGTTTGTCAAATAAAACAGTCTCGTGAACTGCTATTTGTGGTTTCGCCTTCTTAGTCTAAGCTGTTACACACACATGCATCTCAACCCAAATGCTGAGCAGTGTATCCGTTTGCTGGGTTTGCAGTGACAAAGCACCACTGGTTACGTGGGATTAAAAAGAGGTAGTTATTGCCTCGCAGTTCGGGACGCTTAAAGTGCAAGATCCGTGTCGCCTGGGCTGGTTCCTTTTGAGGGCTGACAGGAGGATGTATCCCAGCCCTTCCTAGCTTCGGGTGGTTTGCTGGCCATCCGTGGCATTCCTTGGCTTATGGAAGCATCACCCTGATCTCTGCCTCCATCTTCACCTGGGGGGGGGTCCCCTCTCTGCATCTGTCTCTATATCCATATTACCCTTTTTGTAAGGGCATCATTCATTTTTCAATTGGGAGTCACCCTACTCCAGTATGACCCCATCTTAACTAATTGTATTTGTAATTATCCTATTGCCAAAGAAGGCCATGTTTTGAGGTGTTCCAGGACAGGATGTCAGTATGAGTGGGGGCACAAATCGACCCACAGCCAGCAGCCTTCTTGTTTTTGCCAGCCCCACACCATGTAGCCCCGTCAGCTGCTGAGCGAGCAGCCTGGCATCACTCACCACGGGATGGAGGTCAGCCTCTTAGTATCTTTGGTTAAAACCAGCCAGCAAGGAGAACTTGAGTCTCCTACTAAATGGAAGAAGAAAAGGAGAGTAGGGTAAGAAACAATGAAGGGCGGGGATTATGGAAGGAAGGTTGAGAGTTGAATGGTGGCCCCCCAAAAAGATGTCCACATCCAAATCCCCAGAGCCTATCAATGTGACCTTCGGAGAAGGAGTCTTTGAAGGTGCACTTAAGGAAGAGCCTTGAGTTGAGATCATCCTAGATTACCCAGGGGGGCCCTGAATTCAAAGTGTCCTCATAAGACGCAGGAGAAGGGACAGCATAGACTCAACAGGGAAGGCCATGTGAAGACAGACACAGAGACATGAGCCAAGAAGTGCCAGAAGTCACCAGAATCTTGGTGGAGGCAAGGAGGGATTGATGCCATCAGAGGGAGCACGGCCCTGTCGATGTCGTGATTTCTGCCTCCTGGCCTCCAGAACTCTGAGACCGTATGGTTCTGATTTCTTAAGCTGCCCTGTTCATGGCCATCTGTGGAAGCCACTGCGGGCAAACAATGCAGAAGGAGTGAAAGAAGTGTCATTTGCAAGACCCCAAGTGTCATTTGCAGTTCCCCCAAGTGTCATTTGCAAGACCTCAAGTATAATTTGCAAGACTCCCAAGTATCATTTGCAAGACCCCAAGTGTCATTTGCAAGACCCTTAAGTATCATTTGCAAGACCCCCAAGTATCATTTGCAAGACCCCCAAGTATCATTTGCAAGACCCCAAGTATCATTTGCAAGACCCCAAGTATCATTTGCAAGACCCCCAAGTATCATTTGCAAGACCCCCAAGTGTCATTTGCAAGACCCTCAAGTGTCATTTGCAAGACCCCAAGTGTCATTTGTAAGACCCCAAGTGTCATTTGCAAGACCCCCCCAAGTGTCATTTGCAAGACCCCAAGTGTCATTTGCAAGACCCCAAGTGTCATTTGCAAGACCCTCCAGTGACCCAAGGGAACACAGCCCTGAAGCCCCACATTCCTCTGGACATCTGCTCTGGACATTTGTAAAACTTGCAGGACGCCCCCCCCCACACACACACACGCTGATCCTGGGCCATTTCCCAAGCTACAGTTTCCTTGGAGCATCAGTGTTCCAGTCAGCATTCTCCACAGCTATAATATAAAAGATTGATCATGCAACTTAGAGGAAGGAAGATTTATTTGTTCACGGTTCAGTCCATGTGAGGCCAGGGACTGTGGATCTCAGAGTATGGCAGCAGGAGGCAGAGAGAGGGAGAGCACATGGGCTGTGCTCCTCACATCATGGAGGCTGGAAGCAAGAGAGAGAGCAGGGGGCAGAGGAACCATATATAATCCCCAAGGCTGACCCCCCAGGAACTCACCTTCTCCAGCCACCCATGTTGGGATTACAACCCTCATGATTCAACCATATCAATCCTGAATATTAATAAGTAAACTCTTTAGGGAACATTTTGTATCTGACTATAAAAATCAGTATTTATCCCATATCACATCTGCCCACCTCTCAGCTCCGTATCTATACTGAGACACACTGCCCTGTACTTGACCTTAGCAAGTTATCTTGAGAAGGAAAACAGTGGCCGCGTGGACACTGCTGAGCTAATGGTATTATGTCAGGCCAAACACACATCATTGACTCCTCACACTTTCAAACAAGCAAATAGCCCATATCTACTTGCAGGCATGCTGGAAGTTTCTAAGAATGGAGAATAACATGGCCAGGTTGCTCAGACCTGATTACAAAATGTATGTCAAAAGTATTTCTCTAATATAAAAACCTATACTTGCTTTTGCTGGATGAGTAGTTTGGACTTGTGTGGTTTGATTTGGGCCTGATAGTGCTGAGCACAATTATGACATAATAATAGCTCAATTATTTGTGGACAGAAGCGCAGGCTCTTGCGTGATCCTCACAGATAACTGCTTACCTCCCTGTGGTCAGTCTGAGTGTGCTGAAAGGGGCTAGGCAGTGCGCAGGTAGGAAATGCAGTGCATGCTTGTCGTCTATGTGCTAGAAGGGAACGCTGCTGAGACGTCATCCTTACCCAGGGAAGAGACCTCATGCCATGGGACCTCATTGCAGCAGCCAGGAGGCTTCTAGAAGATGCAGGGCTGGTGCCTGCTGGCCACTTTCTCTCTGACAAATGTGAATGACAGTTCATCCCCACTACCTGGGCTCTTAAGCAAGCAAGGCAGACAGACACGTAAAGCTTTCAAAAACTGGGACTGTTTAGATAAGAAAACTCAAACACCAATCAACTGGGCTTTGGGGCAATTGACCTGCAGAAACTGTGTCTAATATTTCCCTGTTTTTTTTTTAATCTTCCATGTAATCTCTTCCATTCATAGTACCTTTCTCCTTTGCAACAAGTGAAATCCCATCACAATAAAGAAATTGCCAAAGGACTGTTCAATTTCTTTTCTTTTCCTAGGATCTTGCAGTATTAAATATTGCTTGTAATAAGTGAGCCATCAGCTTGGTCAGATCTAATATTTAGTCATTTTGATTGAGAGGGGTGAGTAGAAATAAACTTGGGCCCTTTCGGTCTCCTAAGCTCATTTTTCACTTCTCCTTTCATATCTACTGGGTTTCTTTTTATTCTTTATCTTTTTTTCTACCTATCTACCTCAGAATAGTTCATATACTTGTAATATGAACTTATTGGTTTTTTAGTAAAAACACACTCACCAGTTTTTAAATCATCAAATTCTATAAATTTTAGTTTTATGCACACAACGGTAGCCTACAATATACACTCTGAAACTGGAGAGATTAATAATGCTAACAGTTTCATTCAAAATGTCCACTGTGGTTAATTAACAAAAAAGCAAGCAATATTACATAGCCCACGATATTTTTGCAGTTCAAAGGAGCACTGTTTTCACTAGCTAGGGAATTTGGAGAAATATCTGAAACACAAACCAACTTTTATTAAAATAATTTTTCAATATCTTTGGGTTCTGATGTCCTTTCTCTCGAACTAGAAATTCGGTGTACTATAAGATTACAAAAAGTGCCAAATTTCTTTATCCTGGAAAAATTTTAACAAACCCGTGAGCACCAACTAAACAATGTTTTGACCTAGACATCAAGTTTTATAAATTAATACTCTTAAAAATCAACCTCAGGGCTGGGGGTGTAGCTCAGTGGCAAAACACTTTGGCTAGTATGTGTGAGTCCTTGGGTAAGGGGGAAAAAATAAAGTGAGGGCAAATTATGGGAATTTTTTTAAAGAAAAGTATTAACTTTTGTTGGAAAAGACTGCTCTAAATCTTTTTGTATCCAGGACATGATATTATCTCCTAAGCATAAAGGGGACAGGAATTTTACAAGCTCAGGTCCCTGGGCTATAATTTAGGGCGCCACTGTGTGTTCTGGATGAACAGGCTGAAGACAGTCCCGCTGGCCCCAAGCCATGTTAGGCTACCTGCTCCTGAGTTTACCTGCCTCTGCAGGAGGGCTTTGTATAAGCAAAACCAGGCCCTGGGGAATCTGTCACCCAGAGCCACTTAAGACTTATTGGTACAAAGCTCAGTTCAGTAACTAAAAGTGAAATTAGAGTTGCCTATTGGAAACTAATGCTTGACTTGGCTGGCAGGTCCCAGGACAAAAATCATCTTGGGCAACACAATTAAACTTCCTCCATGTGAGAAGATGTTCTTCAAGGAACATCTCATTGGTTAAGAAGGATGATGAAATTTTAGGCAAATGAGCTATCCTTAGGTGCCACTTCTACCTATAGTCTATGAGGCCCCTGTAACGAGGCATGCGTGTGTGAAATTGGAGGAAGAATGCATATGCAAAGTCGGCACACAGTAGTGCATTGAGGAGCAAGGTGGACGTAGCTGCTCCTGTGAGCCAAGGCTTCAAATATTCAACCGTGCGTTTTCTCTGACCATCTCTTTTGTCACAGTCAGAGTGATTCACTCAGTTCTGGGTTTTATCAGTAACTTGAATTGCTATGAAATTCGAATTTCTTTGGTGGTAAAGATCTGTGGGTACTTAGAGAGTAATATGTAAGCATAATAGTAGTACTGCAAGAGACTAATAGAGCAGCCCAGAGTGAGCCTCTCAGAATCCCAGCTCTCCAGGAAGGGAATCGGTGTTATATTCAGAAAGGTTTCTTCTATTCAGATAAGTTCGGGGAAACCTGGACTTTGCTAAATTAACCAGCTGACTACACTTTGCGTAACTATTAGACAGCACAGAGCCTTTGAAAATTGGAAGTAAATTTGCAGATGCATTATAAGTTGATGACTTGGATATGATGCGCAGCATTTTCCGTATTTATGTTACATAAAACCCTTTTTATCACATGACCTCTTGTAGAACGTCTGCTTCCCAAACCTGTCATAGAGGTGGGTAACGAGAGCAGTGGGCTAAATGGGAATGTGATTCTCAAGGTCAAAGCAGCATTACAGCTTATATTGTGTGGTCTCCGGGCCCCACACATTCATCTGTTAATTTATCAGCAAACATGAGGTTATCAGATAGCATCCTTTCCTTAGTTTATAATATTGTTGGAAAGGTAAACCAGGTATACCTGCTAACGAGATGAACTTTAATGAATGTTTGTAGAATGACTGCCTGAAAAAATAAAAGAGTGACAGAGAAGTGTCACACAGGTGGGAAAGGCATCCCTGTGCAAAGGTCTCCGAGGAAGGAAGGAGGAGAGTGGAGGTGGCCAGGGGAAGGTCTGCCCAAGAGACTTGCAGGCACCGAAGCTCAGAGCTCAGGAGAGCGCTCTGCAACCTGACACAAATCGTTCAACCTCTCTGGAGTGCTTTCGTCATCTATGTAAACTGCAAATCGTGCCTGCCCTTTGTATATCCCTAGGGTGATGCAGAACAAAAAGTGGAAATAATAGATGTGAATGCTCTTGAAAAATTACACTGTTGTGACCTAGGAGAAGTAACATATGAAGAAAACCGATCAATTCTTCCCTCTCTTAGTATCCTTAGTTGAGGCTAATTTTTATTTTGGCAGAGGTGGAAATCAATTGGAGAAACCAAGAACGAGGGAATGTGAGTTTATAGTTCATCATTAGGTTACTCGCAGTGACCAATGTATTATCCTAATATGTTCAGGTCAGAGGATGAATCTCAGATCCTCTTTTTGAAAACAAACTTTTCTAAAGAAATGCTGAGCTCATCCTGTCTCAGGCAAACTCTTGTCTTCTGAAATTTCCATCCTAGGAGAGTGCTTGGGTCTTTGATAGATAGCAATCTTGACCTAAAAATTTTTTAAAAAATGCCCTTCCCAGGTTTATCCCTTGCAGTTAGAATCAGTCAAGCTTAAATTTTCATCTTTACTCTTTCTGCTGAAATTAGGCAATTAATTGAGATAATTTTTTGGCTATCATGTTTAATATTAAATCAAATTATTTAAATCCTGCTAAAATGTGTCCTTTCAGTTGCTTGCCTCATTTTCAATATTTCTTGAAAATCAATTTATTTCTAGTTCAAAAAGGTGCTTCAGCAAACCCCCTGTTAATTAACTGCCACTTTTATTTTTAGAATCATCCTTATGCTAGTTAAATATGCATATCTTAGCCATCTTCTTGTTGTATTCCAACTCATTTCCTTACAATTCTTGACACTTCAACTGTGTGAGAACTTCTCAGAATCTAATTCAGTGACTCCTTTGGATGAGACCTCCAGGTGCCCCAAAATGCAATTCCTTTTGTCATCAAACAGATGAAATGGGTTATTTATCT
>PVJS01024915.1:13236-28385 GCA_004027185.1 Glis glis
GCCTCGTTCAATATTATTTCTTTCTAGAGAGCTAAGTTACCCTTTGAGTCATTTTCTCAGGCCAGTTGCTTACCAATTTGGGCATGTGAAATAGGTTCTTACATGTGTTATAAGTCAGTGCTTGATTTTTTTTTTTTTTTTTTGCGGTACCGGGGATTGAACACAGGGGTGGTCTACCTCCACACTATGCCCCCGGCCCTATTTTTTATACTTTGTTTTGAAACTGGGTCTCACGAAGTTGCGGAGGGCCTCACTAAGGAGAGAGAGAGAGAGACAGAGAGAGAGAGAGAGAGAGAAAGAGAGAGAGAGAGAGAGAGAAAGAGAGCTGAGGCTGGCTGCGAACCCGGATCCTCCGGTCTCCGCCTCCCAAAGTACTGGGATTACAAGCGTGCGCCACCACGCCCGGTCAGTGCTTGATTTTTAAAATCATATTTAATAGAAAAAAGCATAATGAACCTTTTGGAATTTGTCTCAACCTTTGCCCATAGCAACCATTGGATTTCCTTCCTGCTCAGGTGAGCGCTCTATCTCTATCTCTATCTCTATCTCTATCTCTATCTTTCTCTCTCTTTCTTAATTTCTAAATCTCTTTAAAACAATAGGTAAATACATAAAAGAAGATTCATTTAAAACAAAAAACATCTCATGAAATACTAATTCTAATCTGTCAGGCACTAAGATGTGGAGATGAGCAGGTTCCAATTCTGGGGGAAGGGACAGGCGTGATCAGACCAGAGGGCTTGGTGCAGCCACTGCCATTTTCCAGTGTGCGACAGGGAGACATGAAGATAAAACATGGGGGAGAGAAAGGCATTTTTATTTACAAATTATTGCAAGAGAGCCAGACTTCAGAACTGGCCCTCCACATTTAGAATGAAAAAGCACACGTTTTCTGGATGTGGAAGGAAATACACCAAGTGATATGTGCACATACGTTTGTATCACTGTGAACCATACTATGAGGTATAAGGCACCAATAAAATTATTTTCTAAAAGGCACAAGTTTATGTTTACTGTAAGATTACATTTGTTTGGATTATGGTGAGCAAACAGCCCTTCTCTTGCAGGAGAATCATATGCTCACACGTCGGTATCGCCAGTGTCAGGGATAAAGTTGATAAGGAGTCAGTAACTGGTAGGAAATGGCTCAGAGAATCACAGTGTGAGCCTGGAGCTAGAGTTACGATCATGTAGTCATTTCCTTTTTTATTTTTTGCTTTGTTTCCCTGAGCCAATTTTCCGTGATGTTTTCTTCTGTTTCTGTGATGAGCACAGGAGTGTACACCATCATGATGGAGACAAAGCTGGGGACCAGTTTTCCTTCACAGTTCCTCCTAATGCTGAAGTTCTGCCCCAAAAATGCAGATGTAGCCATGGGTTTTTGTTTACCAATTTTCTTATCTGTGACCATTAATTTGATGGTTTGTCTTGCCTGGCCCAATTATATAGAGGTAGAGGAATAGCAAGCAGTGTTGATTCAGTCACAAACCCCTCTTTGTGTGGTTATCTGATATTAAATCTTGGGAGGTGGCTTTTGTTTGGTGCTCATTTTTATGGGGCAGAAATACTTAATTCCCTTTCAGTTCATCTACTGAGATCAGGAATGCAGAACTCTCCGGTGCAAATTTACCTCTTCTACATTTCACCTGTATTACCTGTGACTCGGAGATTATCCCAGATCTCTGAGCACTAAGTGATCAGTGCTCCTGGCCATACTACCTGCAGGGCTGGGGTTCCCTACTCAATGTAGCAGGGACCAAGCCAGGGTCCTGGGAGGATGTCGTGCCATCGCTTCTGCATATGAAATGCACTTGTTCTTTAATGGACTTGTCGTGTCTAATGAAATTATATTTGCCTTTAAGTGGAACACCCCTAGCATGGTCATGGTTACAGATTTGATTACATTCTGGTTGGAAAGAAGACAGATTCTAGTTCATTATGTACCATGAGAACCTATAGTTAAGGAAAGTGCACAGATTAGTAAAGGCAATTTATATATTATATAACTATTGCTTTAAAGCTGTTATGTAGAACCAGACTGATCAATTTATATGGTCGTATTTGTAGGACTATCATTATTACTAGCTTTTCCTAGTAGTTTATTTGCTTATCATCTGTTTTAGGAATTTTCAAAGGATCTCTTAATGAATTCTGAAGGATTAATCAGAACAAGATTCCATTTAAAGGACGTTTTATTCTAATTTTTACAAGCATAATCTGTTAGATCAAGCATTAAAGACAGAAGAAATAAAAGAAGGCTTTTTTAACATCTCCAATTCAAAATGTAATGTTAACTCAATTAAATGTGTTTCATTTAGTCTAGGTAATAAATCCTTGTTTTATTGATCTTGGATTAGTAAGCAGTCTGGTTTCACGAAGTTGTCTGATTCCAATGTAAATGAGTTCTGAAGATCCTGACCCAGTCCCTGGGTAGTCTGAGAGATGTTCCTTTGTGGTGATAACATCAGCTTAGGTAGGGATGCCTGTAACCAACAGCCTATTTTTTATTGTATCAAGTGTCAAGAGTGCCTCTAAGAGCCCGGGCATAGTGGTTCATGCCTGCAATCCCAGTACTTGGGAGGCTGAGGCAGGAGGATCACAGTTTGGGGGCCAGTCTCAGCAACTCAGTGAGACCCTGTTTCAAAATAAACATAAATAAATAAAAAGGGCTGTGAGTTTAACTCAAAGGTAGAATGTCCCTGGGTTCAATCCGTAGTACCAAAAAAAAAAATAGAAGTACCTCTGAGAGTCCTTTATCCAGGGTATTTTGATTTTTCTTCCAACAGATACAATGACTGATTTATGACTTTAACAAGGGTCTTTAGGCAAGGGAGAGAGAAAATCAAAAACTATTCATTGGTGATAACACTGAAAAACTCAAGTTATAATATCATACCAATAATATTAAAGTTGAGGCAAGTTTTATATCATAAGGAGTTGATGACCACCATAAGTATATATTATGGACAGGAGGGCACAAAGAAGTCTCCAGGGCTTTTAATTTATCCCATCAAGTGCACGTGAGGATTAGCACCAACTGAAATGGCTTGGTTAAACCTATAAGTGGAGTCTTTCTTTAAAAAAAAATGATAGCCATTATCACGTCATTCTTTCCCGTGAAAGGGAGCATTCTTCCATCTGAAAGGAAAGGTCTATCGCTGCTGGAACTTAATCAGATTGAGAATGTGTTACTTGTCACAATTAAGTGGAAAGGGAGCTTCTCTTTTTCTCACTTGTCAGATACTCTGGGGTTGGATTCTTGACACACAGGATGGCTCTCACCATGGTGTGAGATAAATAGAAATCCGCACAATGCTGTACATTTCATAAGGTGAAGAAGAAAAAGCTTTAGTGTCTGGGAAGCCCCAAAGATGGTATACACGTAAAAGATTTTCTTAAAGTTTGTATTAGTTTCACTATGGGGTTTGTGGGTGACAATTTCAAAAAGAGCTGGCAGCGGACACAAGAAGGAGGCTGGGTGTGGTGGTGCACGCTTGTAATCCCAGTACTTTGGGAGGCAGAGACTGGAGGATCCCGGTTCGCGGCCAGCCTCAGCTCTTTCTGTCTCTCTCTCTGTCTCTCTCTCTCTCTCTCCCTGTGTCTCTCTCTCTCTACCTAGTGAGGCCCTCTGCAACTTTGTGAGACCCGGTTTCAAAATAAAGTATAAAAAAATAGGGCCAGGGGTGTAGCACGGAGGTAGAATGCCCCTGGGTTCAATCCCTGGTACCGCAAAAAATAAATAAATAAAATAAAATAAGGAAACAACAGCAATAAAAATTTAAAAATCCAAGCAGTTATTAGGAACTGTGGCATTTTTATAAGTGAGGGTCTTTTGCTAAATATTAATTTAAAAAAAATTAACTCTAGCACTTTCAAAAGCGAAGAAATTTTGCTAAAAGTAATTAAAGTGTTAAACCCCAAGTGGCTGGGCGTGGTGGCGCACGCTTGTAATCCCAGTACTTGGAAGGCGGAAACCAGAGAATCCCGGTTCGCAGCCAGCCTCAGCTGCTTAGTGAGGCCCTCCGCAATTTCGTGAGACCCGTTTTCAAAATAAAGCATAAAAAATAGGGCCGAGGGTGTAGCTCGGAGGTAGAACGCCCCTGGGTTCAATCCTGGTACCGCAAAAAAAAAAAAAAACCCAAGTGTAGGTCAAAGGGTCTGAGACCACCAGACTCAGTTAAGGCAGGAAGCTCTTATTACAGCGGGGCTACCTCTCTCCAGCAGGGGCAGAAACGGCAGCCCTTGTACAGCTCACAGTTTCCTTTTATAGAGAGCAGAAGCAGAGTTCGCACGTTATGCTTTAAATCAACCAATCATAGTAAATTTTTCCTTATTTGGAAGCAAGGGGGTAGGTCTAGGGGCATGGTCTGAACCTACAGGCAGGAACCAATTTCACGGGGCTTTGTCCAGGGGCGGAACCAGTTTTGTGGGCTTTGTTGGCCAAAGGTCAGGAGGTCATTAGCATAGCTATGTGGCCATAGGGCAGGAGGTCCTTAGTATTAGGGTAGAAAATGAGGCTAAAAAAATTACTTTTAGGGTATATGTTATCACAAAAGAGAGTAATAAAAATACCCCCCAAACTGACAAGATCTCAATAGAAGTCTTTTGGTGATAGAAGCCTTTGCTATTTGGACACAAACTATTCATCACAGTTTCATGTTGAAAGCAGAGTATACACTCAAAGATCAGTTTGTCATTTTGCCAGAGATAAAACTCAGTTCCTATGTATTATTTTCATACACCACATTTTGTAACACTTGCAGTAAAAATTCACTGGTGTTTTCTGTACCTTGTAAGCAAACTCATCAACACTAGGCTAACTTTATAAAGATTTTAACACACTCGATTGTTTTCTTCAAATCATTACTTATAGATACTATAAACCAAAGCAAATAAGGTTCACTTCTTCTCAAGCTTTCTATAACTTATTTGCACACCCAAATATGTCTTGTATTATTTTCTTTCACATATTAGCACACAGCTAGACTTTTTCTTACCTTGGCCAGACCTTCTCCCTTACGGACAAAAAACACATTCCATTACCCTGTAGACATATTCATGTTATTTGATGACTATTGTACCTAGTGTAGTGAGGTAGGCAGACTAATAGCACCCCAAAGACATCTAATCCCCCAAACCTGTGAAAGCCATACCTTGCCTGGTGGAGGAGGATTTAGGTTGCTAGTCAGCTAATCTTGAGAGCCGGAGAAGACTCCACACCACCCCAGTGGATGGGATGTGATTACAAAGATCCTTGAAGTGGAAGAGGGGTGGGGGAATGCCAGAAGGTCAGAGCCATGCCCTGTGAGAAGGCTCCAACCATCATTCCTGCTAGGTTTAAAGACAGAGGAAGAGGCTGTCTGCCAAGGAATGCAGACCTCTAGAATCTAGAAAGGCAAGAAACCAGGTTCTCCCTACATGTTCCAGAATGCAGCCCTACCTGCACCTCTTGTAGCTCAGTGAGACCCATGGTGTACTTCTAACCTATAGAACTGTGAAATGATAAATTTGGATAGTTTTAAACCACTAAATGGGTGGTGGTTTGTTCTAGCAGCCTTAGAAGACTAATGCCTACAGCATCAACTACTCGTATTAGTTATAACTTTTATTTTCATACTTTTATTGGTGCAATGTAATTATACATCATAGTGAGATTCAAAGTGATACAAACATACGTGCACACAGCACTTGGTATATTTTCCTCCAAATCCTACCCTGCTCCCCTCTCCTACCTCCTTGTATATGTACATATTAGATAAAAATATAAAAACTCTACCTTCAGTACCAAATATTAAAACCTCTACAAATGTCCTTAAAAATCTTGAAGTGTCTTAGTGCTGTTTATTTCCTTTTCTTTGCCAACTTGATGTCAACTTGTATTCTTTGCTTCACTTTTTTTTTTTTTTTTGAGGTACCGGGGATAGAACGCAGGGGCATTCTACCTCCGTGCTACGCCCCCGGCCCTATTTTTTATACTTTATTTTGAAACTGTGTCTCACGAAGTTGCGGAGGGCCTCACTAAGGAGAGAGAGAGAGAGAGAGAGAGAGAGAGAGAGACAGGGGAAGAGAGAGAGAGAGAGCTGAGGCTGGCTGCGAACCCAGATCCTCCGGTCTCCACCTCCCAAAGTACTGGGATTACAAGCTTGCGCCACCACGCCCGGCTTCACTTTTTTTTTTAACCCAGCAACCAAGGCCATTAATTTAATTCATGACTGAACTTCTTTGCATTTTATTAAAAAAAAAACAACCTTTTATGAGACTTTTTTCTTAATGGACCAACAAATCCCAGCATTCTGAGACTATGTTTTCATTGGGACATTTTGAGTTCTCCTATTGTTATTATACATATAGGGACTTAATGATTTACCTAAGCCAATTAAATCAGCAGCCCCATTTATCAATTTCAACCAGAGAATATAAAAGTTACACCAAACTCTTGACACAGAAAATATTTATATACACATAGAAAAAATAATTCCATCAAACCCTTGAGCAAGCTGGAGAATTCAGGGGGAATTTATAATAGTATTTCTCCTTATTAAGTGTATGCTATTTTTATAATGCTTGTCAAGTTCAATGTGGGTTTAACCAGGGGACTGACTGTAAGGTTCATTAACACCTTATTATTAGAACATAAAACTTTTTCACTGTCCTTACATTTGCCTGATACATTTCAGCATTTATACAGGCCTTTTCTAGTTTTATAACTTTTACTTTTGAAATGATCATAGAGTCACAGAAAACTACAAACACAGTGCAGAAAGGTCCCGTATATCTTTCACCCAGCCTTTTTCAATGGTTACATCTTACATAAATACAATACAATATTTTTTTTTGCAGTACCAGGGATTGAACCCAGGGGCGTTCTACCTCCGCGCTACACCCCTGGCCCTATTTTTATACTTTATTTTGAAACCGGGTCTCACGAAGTTGCGGAGGGCCTCACTAAGTAGCTGAGGCTGGTCTCGAACCCGGATCCTCCAGTCTCCGCCTCCCAAGTACTGGGATTACAAGCGTGCGCCACCACATGCGGCAATACAATACAATATTAAAATTAGACAATTAACATTATACTGTATATCTGTATATGTAGTGTACAGTTTCATTCTATATCATGTTTAGATTTGTGTAACTATCACTGCCAAGATCTAACTATCAAGATACACATCTATTTCATCAAACCATATTTGTGGTATTACCCTTCATACTCACACTCTTCCCCACTTTCCCAAACTCCTGACAACCACTAATTTGTTCTCTATAATTTTGTTATTTCAAGAATGCTATATAAATGGAATCTAACAGTATGCACCCTTTCCACATGGGTTGTTTCACTTAGCACAATGCCATTGAAAGCTATCTGGGTGGTAGCATGTATTGTTCTTTTTTATTGCTGTGTAGTATTTCATCTCTTTTCTGTTGAAAAGGAAAAAGGCATGCACTCAGAACCTTCCAGATATTTCCAGAGGTCAGAGATATCCAGACAAGTCAGAAGAGACCTTTTCCCATGTCCACAAGCATTCAAATTTTTCCATAACCAAGCAATACCATCTGAGCCCTTCACCAATTTGGTCTGTAAGCCACATAAGCCAGTTTTAAAATATAACCGTTTTGCCTATGCTTTCTCCTCTTGATGACAGACTGCATAAAATAGATATATCCTTGCATAAATGATCATTTTTATGACAAATTGAGCACCAGATATTTCCCCCAAGAGAAAGGAAAGATAAACAGTGCTGGCTATAGGACAGTAGAGCTACGACTGTCCAGAGAGTTTTGTAAAAGACCAGCAACCTTCCATCGCCAAGGGGAAAAAAGCTCTTTTCACACTTACCTGCAGATATCCAACCACACAGAAATCAACCCTTCACTTTTATATCCCCCCAACCATTGAGAAAAAGTAAACCCCCAGTGGGGAGAGGGTTGGGGGATAATGGAGGAGGAGGACGCACCAAAACCTGTCTCCCCAGATAGACAACAGTCACACTGGCAAGCTCTGTCTCATAGAAGTATTTTGGATCTCTGGAGTGTACTGAAGGCTCACAACTTCCAGGGAAAGGCGTGGATGGTGAATTGTGGTTAATTTTGTTTAATTTCATCTCTTGGCACAGCAGTAGCTGTACATTCCTTGCCCTTGGCCCTCAACCCACAGGCAGTTGTGGGTATGTTCCTGGAGCAGCTTACATGCGGCTACCAGAAGCCACGGCTGGTATCAAGGACCCTGTCCTCCAAATATTGGGGATCTGTACTTTCTGCAAATAGCTTCTTCTGATTACAGAGATACAGACAGAGGGAGGCAGCCATTGTTCACACACACACAACACACAGAATTTCAAGTTCCTCTTTGGCTGAAGTGGTTTTCAGAGGATTTGAAGGGCTGAAACCCACCCTCCTTCCACCTCATTTTTTTTCTTTCTTTTGGAAAGTCAGTCATTAAAGACTGAAATGTTTTAAAACCAGCTGCATATATGGGAGAAACTAGAAAGTCATTGAGCATACCCAGGGAAAGGTGCGGACTCAGAAAAGGTCTACGAAAACCTTAGGTTTACACATCATGTCGCTCCTCAGAAGAGAGACAGCCTACAACATTTTAAACACAAAAACAAGTAGCAAACTTCCCTGAGCAAGAATCTGATTTTCAGAGTTAATACACTGTAAGATTCAAATTTCCACTTTTCAACAATAAAAGCATCATCATCATCATTGCATTTATCATCAAGGGCTACAAAGAAATAGGGAAGCATGGCCAATTTAAGGAAAAAATTAACCAACATAAACTGTCCCTGAAATAAGCCAGGTGGCTGATCTGCTAGACAGAGATTTTAAAACAATTGTCTCAAAAATGCTTAAAGAAGTCGGGCATGGTGACACACACTTGTAATCCCAATAGTTGGGAGGCTGAGATAGGAGGATCATAGGTTCGCTGCTAGTCTCTGCAACTTAGTGAAACCCTGTTTCAAAAATAAAAATAGGGCTGTGGTTGTAGCTCAGGGGTAGAAAGCCCCTGGGTTCAACTCCCAGAACCACACACAAAAAAAAATGCTTAAAGAATAAAAATTCAAGAAGATCATGTATGAACAAATTGGATATACCAATAAAAAGATAGAAAATCTAAAAAGAGACCAAAAAGAAAAGTACAGTAACTTAAATGAAAAAAAATTACTAAAGGAATTCAAAAGCAGATCCAAGCAGTCAAAAGAATCAACAAACTTGAAGGTAAGAAGACAAAGGAAATCATTGAGTTTGAAGAACAGAAAAGAAAAGGGATGGAGTAAAAGGAACCTATCCTATGGGGTCTTTGTAGGCCACCATCAAGAAGAACAACATACATCCTGAGAACGCAGAAGGAGAAGAGGAGAAAAAGATAGACTATTAGAGAAAATGGCTGAAAATTCACTAAATTTGATGAAAAGTAAACATCTCAGAAGCTCGATGAAATCCAAATAGGATAAGCTATTTTACTGAAACACATTATAATCAAATGGTTGGAAGATAAAAGGTAAGGAGGGAATCTTAGAAACAGCCAGAGAGGAGCAGCTCATTGAATACAAGAGATCTTCAGTAAGATTATCAGCAGATTTCTCATCAAAAACTCAGAATGCCAGAAAGCGGTGGGCTGATATAGTCACAGTACTAAAAGAAAGCAAGCCTATCAGCCAAGAATCCTGTATCCAGAAAAAATGTTCTTCAGAAGTGAGGGAGAAATTAATACATTCCCAGATAAACAAAAGCTAAGGAAGTTCATTACTGCTAGATCTGTGCTATAAGAAATCCTAAAGGGAGTCCTGCAGGTTGAAATGAAAGAATACTAGACAGTATTCAAAATCACATGAAGAATTAAAGACCTCAGTAAAGATAAAGACATAGGCAATTATAAACTAATATTATTATAGCAATGGTTTATAACTCCACTTTTTGTTTTCTACATAATTTAAGAGACTAAGACATTTCAGAAAAAAATTATTAGCCTACAAGCTAATTTTATGGTCATTCTGGCTAGCAGTGTCCACATTTTGTTTTCTACATAATTTAAATGCTAATGGATTAGAAAGAAGTAATCAGTTTATGTTTTTTGACACTTTGTAATTTCACATTGTCAGTAACTGAAAGGGATAGGATGCTATTAGATATGAGCAGTTTTTCTATGTTATTGGAGTTAACCTGACATAAATTCAAATTAGAGTATTATACCTTTAGGATATCAAATGTAATCTTCATGGTAACCACAAAGAAAATAAAGAACATACACAAAAGAAAATGAGAAGGGAATTAAAACATTTTAGTACAAATACAAAAGAGACAGTAATGGGGTAATGCAGGAAATAGAAAACAAACAATGAAATGGTAGAAATTATGTCCTTCCTTATCAGTAATTACTTTAAATGTGACTGGATTAAACTCGCCAATCAAACACACCAATCATCAGAGTGCATATAAAAACATGATCCAAATACATGTTGTCCATAAGAGAGACTAACTTTGAATCCAAACACAGATAGATTGAAAGTGAAAGGATATTTGTACACCCATATTCATAGCAACAATATTCACAATAGCTAAAACAATCAACCCAATTGTCCATTAATAGATGAACCCCTAAGCAAAATCTCATATTTACAGGAATGTAAAAAGTAAGTTCTGGCATGCTCCAAAATGGGTGAACTTTAAGGACAACATGCTAAGTGAAATAATCGAGTCACAAAAAGAAAAACATCGTGTGGTTCCACTAATATGAAGCACCAGCAGTCAAATTTATAGACACAGAAAGTAAAATGGGGTTTCCAGGGACTAAGAGGAGGGGGAAGGGAGCATCATTGTTCCATGAATGTTGAGTTACAATTTTTCAAGATGAAGAGTTCTGTGTATGGGTAGTGGTGATATATGAACAGTGGTACAATGATATAAATAGCTGTACAATGATATGAGTGAACTTAACATCACTGAACTATACACTTAAAAATGGATGAGGTAATAAATTTTATGCTTTTTTCACCATAGTAGAAAAAGAGTTAAACATTTTTCAGAGCATTGCCACAAAAACTCACAGGTTAGTCTTAATAGCTCCCAAAACAGGGAGGCCAATGAGAGACTATGAACTCAAATATAAGGGAGTCCTGGGGTTCCTGGTCCTGGGTTTCTGTCTATTCTACCTGATCTTTTTATTAAAAAAATATATTTTTCTAATCAGTTTGAGACATTTGAGTACACAAGAGAGACCAGCTGCACTGAGGGTTATATCAAGGATCAAAAGAAATGCATGATCAGTGTAGGAGGGACTCGGGTGACTTCCCTGTCATCTGCCACCTGCAAAGCACAGGTGGTTAGATCATAAAACCAGACTCAATATTCCTGCCTCCAATGGGGAAACTAAATGATAGTGTGCTCATCAATACCAGAAATAGGCTTAGTTGAGAGCTAGAAACAGAAGCAATCACAAAAAAATAAACAAATGTAACACGGAAACAGCAGCGGAGACCAAGAGCAAAGCTCTGTGAGCTCTTTAGGACAGCGCCCGGCTCCCGCATGCGCAGCTGCGCTTGTTAGGTCTCCCGAGCGAGTCCACTATGGTGCTTTGGGATGCCCAACAACCCTTAACAACCGCCACCAGCAAGAAGCATGGGAAAGAGAAAATAGTTTTTACTTGCTATGTTTAAAGTGAGTCTGAGTTTAGAAAATGGGTTCACTAAGTACGAGGATTTGGAGGGAGCACACACAGAGGAAAGGGCAGCAAAGTTACAAGGCTGAGCTTGGTCTACCATTGATAAACATGGTTGTTTCCCCACAGATTTATACTATCTCTAATGGCATCGGTGTTACTAAACTCAGAGATAAAGTTATTTCCCCTAGAGACCAAATAACTTAGAAAAAAATGACCTGAGGACTCATTTGTACTGGAAACGGTGACGAGATGGAGTGACCTGTTTGGTGACACTGGTGGACTCATGTTTACTTTTCTTTTGACCCAAGAGAGCAAAGTGCTTTACTCTCTTAAGGTGAGATTCTATGATAGTGGATCGTGGGAAGCACGGTTACTTGGAAGAGAGCCAGGGCAAGGTGCCCCCTTTGCTTCCAGAAACCTAGGTGTCCTTTGCACCTGATGACCTGCTGTGTCTCTGATGGGATTTTGCAGTGTGATTCTCCCACATAACTAACACAGTGTGTCTGAGTCCATTCTTTGTTTGGCTCACAGTTCCACAGGTTGGGAAGCCCAAGATTAGGCAGCTGCACCTGGGGAGGCCATTGGGGGGCTTCAAGTCTGTATTGGTTGGGTTATGAAATATTATAATTGCCTATCATATGGTCTCATCTCTATGAACCCCTCTATGACTTCAGGCTGTCTCACACCTTTTTCTTATTTTTATTTTGTTTTGATTTTTGTTTTTTGTGGTACTGGGGATTGAACCCAGGGGCATTCTACCTCTAAGCTACACCCCCAGCCCTATTTTTTATTCTTTATTTGGAAACGGTCTCACTAAGTTGCGGAGGGCCTCACTAAGTAGCTGAGGCTGGCGGCGAACCTGCGATCCTCCTGTCTCAGCCTCCCAAGTACTGGGATTACAAGTGTGTGCCACCACGCCCGGCTTTTCTCTTATTTTTAAACCAAATTAAATCCAGGAAAACAGGGAGTAGTCACCCAGCATGTGGTTGCTGGTGCCATGTCCCATTGGCAGGTCTGAGCCGTTCATTCTGAGACAGGCAGGTCCTCTGCCTTGTGCCAGGCTCAGCTTCACGGTGAGCACTGCGTTCCCTTGTCCTGCTCTGCGTCCACACAGTGTCCCAGCACTCTGCAGGGCCACAGCTCAGCTCCAGGTGCCTTTTCTATCGCTGGCCCCTGCAGAACCTTCAATTCATTCCCCCTCCAGGTCCCTGAAGAGTCATTACCTGCTGGGCCAGCCTGTCCTCTACTTAGTCCTTGAAGAACCCTACCTCCATCCATTTTTCCTTTCAAAGGACAAGAAATCCAGGTGATTTGATCACCTTGCTGGTGTGAAACTGTGAAAATAAAAGTGTGGCCCACTCACCTTGAACTTCTTACTGCCACTGTGACACGAGAAGAGAGCTAAATCCTCTCACCTCTAAAGAAATCTCAAACCGCAGGGACCCAAAAGTCTGACTGAGGGTCGGAGGAAAGGGGGACCACAACTTGTATTAGATAGCAAGAGTCACATTTTAGTTTTTTCTAGTGTTTAGAAACTAAGGGGGGAGAGAAACTACAGGGCATGAAATAGTTACCAGAGCGAGCTACCTTGAGTTTTAGTGCTGATCATTTCTATATAAGTTCAGAATAGACGCTTTAGTGTCAGAAAAAAGACTACATGTTTCTCCCACCTTTCTTTCTGCCAAAGCCTTCCTTCCTAGTGCACCAGAATTCTCTTTGTAAAGTAGCCCTTGACCATGTTACTCCTCTGCCCTGCAGAATAATCCTAAATGTCACCTCCTGTGTCCAGCCTCCCGTGACTGACTCCAGTCCGGCTCATTTCTCTCTTCCTTGAACTGCTGTTGTAAGCACGCAGCGCAAGGTTATTTGCGGTTGTAATCATTCTGTGTTCTGTATTTTCTCCCCCACACACACAATTAGCCTCAGTTTCTAAATACTGGAAAGAGCTAAAAAGCTTTCCTTACTACCCAAATTCCCTGTGCAGATAATAGGATTCAAATTCCAACGTGAGAAGACAGCACATAAACAAAGGCTAACCCAGGCACAGTGGTGCACGCCTATAATCCCAGTACTTGGGAGGCAGAGACAAGGAGGATCACAGGTGCAAGGTCAGCCTCAGCAACTTAGTGAGACCCTGTTCCAAAATTTAAAAAAATTAAATTAAAAGAGCTAGGGGTGTAACTCAGAGGTAGAATGTCCCTGGGCCTAGTATCAAATAAACAAAAAAAAAGTCTGCCTTTCATGTAATTAACATACTGTACTGATAGGTCTTCCTCCTATGGAATAATTTTTTTCACTAAGATGGCAAAAAATATAGTCTAAACTCTATCTCTCCCGATAAGTAGACTAAACAAGAAATTTCCAATGGCCTAGTGACATGTCAGTGAACTGTACTGGAAATATTAGAAATAAAATAATTCCAGCGAGTTTCCCCAACCGTCCGTCGTGGTAGGTTAAATACAGCAGTGACTCTGCATAGTGGGGCACGTGGAAAATGACGGTGTTTGTACAGGGTGCTGCGACGAGTGGAAGAGGCTGCTGGGCAGGGGTGGCTGTCCCTGCCACCTCAACCTTACAGGGCTCACAGCATGGGAAGCCATGATGGAACCACACGTTCAAATTGAGGTGACATCACTTCAGCGGTGGCAATAGCGACCCAAACTAAGAACCTCTGCAGCCAAACCCTCTCCCGGTCCTCATTTTCACTTTCAGTCTCAACAACGTCCAGTGTCACAAAACCAGTCCTACACCCTCAGTCAAGAGTGTGGATGTCCCCGGATACACAATGATTGACATATTATTTTTTTTCAATTCTTTGCCCTTCCTCCATCACATCCCTTATAAACAAAAGCAAAAACTTAAATAATTAAATAAATAAACACACACACATCCCTCTTCTCACTTGTGTGCATCTCAGATTTGTCTTCTAATGGCTCCGGGGGGTTAATGAGCTTCGAGAATCTTCAGCATGCTGAGCAAAACACCAGTCAGCTCCCAGCCAGCCTTGAGTCTGATTTGATGATAAATAGATGAGGCAAGTTGCGCAGACAACTAGCCATGTACAAAAGTATCTTCTCCAAACTAAGTGCTGTCATTAGAAAATAAATATGCCACATTTGGGAATTTTCAAGCTAACCATTTTTGTCAGGGCACTTCCTTTGCTGTCAAGTGAATGAAGACACTTCTCTTTTTCAGTAGACATCAGCATTTTCTGCCCGTGCTAAAATAAGCCACCTAAACATAGAATAAGAGCAGATACCAAAATTACCAAGGCCTATGTTTATCACTGCCTAGAATTAAGATATCGTCTACTCCCTTGGGGTTCTTATTTATTTATTTATTTATTTATTTATTTATTTATTTATTGTGGTACCAGGGATTGAACCCAGGGGTGTTCTACCTCCGAGCTACACCCCCGGCCCAATTTTTTTTTATACTTTTTTTTTTTTTTTTGCGGTACCGGGGATTGAACGCAGGGGCGTTCTACCTC
>PVJS01024916.1:0-28286 GCA_004027185.1 Glis glis
GTCTCCACCTCCCAAAGTACTGGGATTACAAGCGTGCGCCACCACGCCCGGCACTCTTAATTCTTTTTTTTTTTTTTACGGTACCGGGGGATTGAACCCAGGGGCGTTCTACCTCCGCGCTACACCCCTGGCCCTATTTTTTTATACTTTATTTTGAAACCGGGTCTCACAAAGTTGCAGAGGGCCTCACTAGGTAGAGAGAGAGAGAGAGAGAGAGAGAGAGCTGAGGCTGGCCGTGAACCTGGATCCTCCGGTCTCTACCTCCCAAAGTACTGGGATTACAAGCGTGCGCCACCATGCCCGGCCTAGGAAGTCTTTTCAATGGAGGTTTCAACTATTAAAATGATATAGAACAGCAGTTTTCAAACTTTTTTATTTTGTTAATCAATTAACCTTTCTACTCTACTTCACTGAATTTAGTATAATTTACTAGGTAAGATATAAATCTCTACTCTTCTCCCATTCAAGATTATATATCCAAAAGGCTTATTTTGGTTCATGAGTAAGGATAACATTGTATTAAAGATCGTTTAGAAGCCACTTATTTACTAGTTATACATTTGCAAAATTGTATGGGTTATCATGACAGTAAAAAATGTAAGACGTCCCTTCTGACTTTCACCTTGCATTGATACTCCTGTGATTGTTATTTATAAAAATTGTAGATTACCCACGTGGGTCTGCCCTAGGAAGCTTTGCATCACTGTGACCAAACTGCCTAACACAACAATTTGGGGAGGAAACGTTTACTTTGAGTTCGCAGTTTCAGAGGTTCAGTCCATGATTGTCTGGCTCTAAGGCAGAAGTATCAAGGCAGAAGGATGTGGTGGAGAAAAGCTGAGAAGCATGAGAGAGACAGGAAGGGGCTAGGGATAGACTCAGTCCCCAAGACTGTGACCCCAGTGAACTGCCTCCTCCAGCCCATGCTCCACCTATCATTTTTAACACTTCCCCGTTAAGTCCATTCAAAATGTTAACTCATCACATGGATGATAGGTTACAGCCCTCAAAACCCAACCATTGCCTAAGAGCCCCACCTCTGAGCCTGGCTGAATGTGTTGCGTTCCAGATCCAAACCATAAAAAGCCCTATTCCAAGCATGAGCTCTTTACAAACAGTAACTTTTCTGGAAGCGGAGATAATGTTAGAGGGGTTGATATAAAAGGGATATTTAGTTTCTGACTTTGAACATGAAACGAAGCAAGCAAGAAGCAAGCAAGAACAGTCTCAAAGGGCTGAGAGTAACCATTGACAGACAGTAAAAAAAAAAAAAAAAAGTAGGACTTCCGTCCCACAACTGCAAAGAACTAATTTCTGCCAAAAACCTATAATAGCTTGGAAGGAATTCTACTTCAGAGCCTCCAAATAAGAGTCCAGCCATATTTTTTACCCTTCTAACAGTATGAGTAGAGAACCCAGCCAAGCCCACTCAGACTTCTGTCTTACTGAATTGTGAACTAACAAATGGGTAACATTTTTATACATTAAGCTGTAGTAAATTATTGTTATGCAGCAATGTAAAAGTAACATAGTCACCATTACTAATAACTAACATAGTTACCAATAAATTACTTGCAATACATTACAACTATAACATCTTCTAGACACAATAATCATCAACCCAGGGACCTTCCTAATCAATCACACATTATTTTGAAGTAAATCCTGTTTAGCAAATCACTTCAAGTTTAAACATTTTAGTATTTACATTTGTGATGGTTAATGCTAATGATGCAGCAACTTGACTGATTCACTGGGTACCCAGATATTTAGTTAAACATCATTTCTGGTTGTGTTACTTGCATTGGTAGTCTGACTAAAACAGACTTTTCTCTGCAATGTGGGTGGGTACCATTTAATCCACCTAGATCCTTAATAAAAAATAGTGGAACAAATTAATCAGGCCTTTTTGCTGTCCTGCCTGAACTAGGATATCAGTCTTCTCTTGTGCTTGGCCAGGAACATGCACCATTGGCACTCCTGTTTCTCAGGATGCCAGATTCATATTAATATTATACCACTAACTTTTCTGGGTCTCCAGCTCCCATATGGCAGAATAAGGTACTTCCCCACCTCCATAATTGTATGAGCCTATTTTTAATAATAACTGTTTATATATGTACTAATGCTACTATTTAATAAATATGCTTTTGATTCTGTTCCTATGGAAAAGCCTAATACAATTTGATATTTAGAGTTTTTCTAGAGAACAGAATTCTAAGAATGAATTTTATGAATTGCTTGTGGCTGTGCTGCATTGAATTTTTTCTAATCCGATTAGTTTTAAAGACTCTAGTAACTCTGTTTCTGGTAGTAAAGAGATCACTGATTGGCCATGGTATAAACTGGTGATAGAGATATACAAAATATCTGCATTGGGTAGTCCTAATCGATCAATTATAAGAAATATGGAGCTAGGTTTATGTGTACACTGCCCTTTCGAATATGTTTGGAAAACTAGCAAATTTAATGAAGTCAACTGGTTGTCCTTACTATAGCTGGATAAATCAGTGAGAGTAAAAATGAATGCTCTGGTTTTATAATCTCCATCTCCAGTACAGCATAAATGACATGAAGGCTTCCTTCTGTGCCCTGAAGTAGACCTTTATCTACTGTGTAGCAAGGCTGAGTTTTCTGAAAATCAAATGAAGAATCTCATCCTGTGACTAACTGAATTACAACACAAGTTGAACTTCCAGCAGCAGAGATTATCTATTAGTAAAATGAAGGTTTTGATTGGGAAAGAATGGTTTCCTACAAGTTTGGGGATGTGTTAGATGATCTTAATTAAGGTGGGAATACTCTGGCCTAAATTCTGATGAATCTTTTCTGTCAGTGGAAGAAGTGTCTACACATCCCAGTGGAAGCAGAATCTACAGACCCAGAAGAAACTGTCTAAAAGAGAATAAACGTATTTTTAAAATAAAATTCTAATATAAATTTCACATAAATATCTTTTAATTCTTTAATGTCATCTATTTTCCAGTCTTCAAATTTCCAACTACCTTGCCAAAATAAATGTAAATATAGATATAATTACATATTAGATATAAATATAAATATAATTACAGTCTGTAGGATTCATCTCTATCTTCTTTGTTCTTGTTACATATTTGATGGAGAAATAGAGCTGTCTTGGTATACTTGCACACAATATTTTGTTGATTATTATCTCATAGAATTTCTCTGCTTTCTGTATTCCTATAATTTGACATTTGAGTCATTGGTTTTGATCAAATTCAAGTCTCATGCTTTTGGCAAGATGACATTCTAAGTAATTCTGGGTTCTCTGATGGGGGTAACATAATGTCTGGGTTCAATACTATTGTTTTAAAATCTTATATCAACATGTTTACTATACATTCTATTCATTTTTATTTTAAAAATATATAGAAATACTTTTAAACTACTTTGATCATATTTTTTAACTTCTTTCCAAATCTGTATTGCATATAGATTTCCATATCAATTAAAACACATCCATAATATCAACTTGCATGTTTCTATGGGAATAGGGACTCGTGGAAATGGGAAAAAATACCAAAGTTAGTATTCTTGATACTGCTATTGCTTTTCATAATAAAGCTGTTTGCTTAAACCCAGGAATGTTGTGTCTTATGCCAGCATCCATGACCATGGCAGGCTGACTTGTTGTCACAGAGTGAAACCTCAGATCTTTCACATTCCTTGATAAATTGTTCCTTTGCCTGCAAGTTTTTTTCAATCTAGAACCCTGCCAACTCCAGTCTCCTCAGCACTTAAAGGATAAGAAGTTCTACCTGGATCTTTGGAGAATTTTAACTTAGCAATTTAAGTTTCCTCTATCTTAAGTCTTATATCCAGCAAACATTTTTGAAAGAAAAATTCATACTTGAGGCAGTTACCCTACTCCTAATAGAATTTTGCCTCATAAAAGCAGAAAGTTTAAGGAAGATTTCATTCTACATTTTAGAAATTTCTAGGCCATATCTCCAGTTTCCTGTGCCACCACGAACTAAGGGATCATGCTGTGGAAAAAATATGTTGTGTTTGTTCAGATTCAATCCTCGTGCGGGGCTGCATGACTATGAAAGTCATTGATTTGTTTTTTTTCCTAAAGCAATATTCATATGTCAGCTCATGTCCAGAATTGTCAAATGATCCCAAGGAAGAAAGTGACCTGGTTGCATAGCCCAACAAAAACTAGGTTTCCTACATGGAATTTTAATTATTTGAATATTCATTGATTTCACAATTGCCTAATATCTTTAAAGATAAGATTTTTTTTCTGCTCTTATCTAGCTGTAACAGCAGGAACACTGGCCTGCCTGGATCTACTATCTCCCCCTCAGAAGTAGGACTCTGACCAGGAGCCATGCAAACTCTATTTTTATTCTATGCCTCAGCTATGCTTACTATGTGTCAATAACCCAATAACTTGTTTGAGTGAAAGCTCACTGAAATGGAACTAAGTAGAATTTGAATTTGAATCACAGAAAATGAATTTCACTCCACTGACTACCCCGGCACCTGTATCCTCATGCCCATGCATATGCCAACCTTTTTTTTTCCTATGGTAAATTTTAGAAGTATAATATTTGGATTGAAGTGTTTTAATTTAGATTTTGATATTTGTTTTCATATTACACCTGCCCGTGAAATGTATGCTAATTTATACCTCCAGTGTAAGAAACCATTTAACAAACTTTTATCTATCCCCTATTATCTTTCAGGCACTGAGTAGGAAGCCCCTGAAAGTGTGTGGTATGCTAAGGTCAGGTTCATTATGAACTAGTTGCCAACTTAGTCTGAGTTTTCTGAGTCTAGTGAGATAGAACCCTTAAACACACACACACACACACACACACACACACACACACATTACACAGGTTTATTGCTCACATCTACATAGTAGCAAGGGACAACAGATACTGAGGATTCATTGTGAGCTGGTCCCCCAGCACTCAAGGAAGCTACTGAGATACATAGAATCTGTTCTGTATGTTCCCACTTAGATCATCATCTAAGCAGCCTTGCCAAGCAACCCACTCTTGGTTTTCTTTTTCTTTTTGGAGGGTTGCCACATGACATGCAGGGAAAAGCATTGAGGACATTCTGTTTTTCATGGAGGACTGGAACAAAGCCTAGGCTCTTCTACCACCTTCCACTTATCTGAAGATGTTTCATTTCCAGCATATTCCATAGTCATTCTTGAGAACAACAAGTGAAAAAGTGTGGAAAAATAGTGCAGTCAAAGACCACCAGGAAAAATATACTGCACATATATATACGTGTGTGTGTGTGTGTGTGTGTGTGTGTGTGTGTGTGTGTTGGTCACCAAACCACAGGGAACCAAAAAAGGATCTTAGTATAAGACTCTAAAACATCCCCAAATCACCTGGCATAGTGGCACACACCTGAGATCCCAATACTTGAGAGGCTGAGACAGGAGGATCGTAGGTATGAGATCAGCCTCAGCAATTTAGGGAGACTCTCAGAAACCTAGTGAGATCCTGTTTCAAAACAAAACAAAACAAAATGGCTTGGGTTATAGCTCAGAGGTAGAATCCCCACTAATCCCCTCCCCCTCACACACACAAACACACACAAAATCCCAATATCCTAGCTACTGATTTGGGTGGATTACCTGACAGTGCTGTCTCCTGGGAGAGTGAACTTTTGTGATCAATGCTTGAAAAAGATTGTACACATGGCATTGGGGCAGAATTGCTAGTTATTTCCTAATAACTAATATCTATTCTTACTTTTACTCTGAGAACTTGAAGATGAAGTTTTAACTGAAAAATGTAGGCACTGAGATTAAAAAGTATGTTAATCAGTCTTTTTGGTTACATAATTTTTAACATAGTTTACCTTTAGTTTTGTATGCTAAAAATATTTAAGGTAGTTTTCTATTTAAGATTCCAAATAGATGGTAGACAGTCTTCTAAGACTTTTCTATCTTCCTTCCTTCCTTCCTTCCTTCCTTCCTTCCTTCCTTCCTTCCTTCCTTCCTTCCTTTCTTTCTTTCTTTCTTTCTTTCTTTCTTTCTTTCTTTCTTTTTTGTGTATGTGATACTGAGGGTTGAACCCAGGGGCATTCTACCTCCAAGCTACACATCAGCCCTTTTAATTTATTTTTTCCAGCTAAATCAAAATTTTATTTTGTTTTTCCCAGCTCCTTTCCCACTCCCCCTTCCCCATATAAGATATTGATATTGGCATTGGTATTCTCACATATGTGCATCATGTCAGTGGAGGTGCTTCCTTCATCAATTCTCTCTCTCTACCCCCTCCCCAAATCTACCTCCCTCTCTCCACTGGAGTTTCTCTTCCATTACCTAAAGTACTTCTTATATCCCAGTTACTCCCCTAGCTTCCACATATGAGAGAAAACATATGACCCTTCACTTTCTGTGACTGGCTAATCTCACTTAATATAATTTCTCCAGGTCCATCCATTGTCCTGCAAATGACATAATTTTCTTTATTGCTAAGTAGAATTCCATTGTGTCGGAATGGTCTCACTAGGTTGCTGAGAGTCTCCCTAAGTTGCTGAGGTTGGTCTCAACCTGCAATCCTCCTATCTCAGCTTCCCAAGTCCTGCTATTACAGGCATGCACCACCATGCCCAGCTGCCTTTTATTTTCTGAATATTTTTTTACTGCCTTAACAAATGAAAGTAACCTATTTAAAGTTGAAATGATACATGCCAGCTAATTATGTGCCAGGCATCTTTGAAGCACATTATCTTCATAATCTCATGTCATCATCACAAGGAAACCGTGGGTCTCCTTTTACAGATGAGGAAACTGATGAACTGAGAAGTTACTTCATTTACTCAGCATCACTGTTTACAAAGGACAGGGACAGACCATATAACTCAAGAAGCCACACTTAGTCTTTATGCTATTATCTTTTCTTCTTGAATTTCTTATTGAAATACAGAATTCTGGGAAAAATAACTTGTCTTTTTTTTCTATGATCTTGTCTTTTTTCTTAAAGATCTTGTCTTATTTTTTCATGTGTGCTCAGATTTCTTAAAATTATGCCACAAGACGCTCTTTATAGAGTGTTTTTCTTCCATGCAGTGAATTGTTCAATGGACACTTAATTGGCAACTATCTTCATCTGTATCTTTGACATTTTCTCTATTCCTCTGAAATGAAATATCATTCAGTACACTAATTATCAGTATATTAGTTCCTCATTTTCTGACATCTAGATCTTCCATGTTATTGATCATTTTCATTATTATATTTTTTGTCTGCAGTTTAGGAAAACATCACAAGTTTTCCCACTCTTCACATGATTTGCATTTCCTAAACATTAATTCAACCAGTTCTTTGTGGGTTTTAACTCTTCTTACATTTAGCTTATTATAATATTCCTTTGTCTGATCAATTCCATTATATCTTACCCTTTATTCTCATACTGTCCTCTCTTACCTATTTATTTCTTATTTTTATAGTATAATAAAGGCACTAAATAATTTTATATTGCTGGGTGTGGTGGTACACACCTGTAGTTGCAGTATTTGAGAGGCTGAGATGGGAAAATCACAAGTTTGAGGCAAGCCTGGGAAACTTAGTGAAACCCTGTTTAAAAAATAAAAAGGGCTGGAAGTGTAGCTAAGTGCTAGAACACTCCTTGGTTCATTCCACGATACAAAAAAAGTTTCTTTTCTTTTTCATGCTATATTAGATTGTTTTAACTACTTGTTTTTCTTCTGACTCATCTAATTTTTCCGTTTCTTTCTTATAAAATATTTCATTCTTAGCACCTTGCTCATTATTTATTAAAATAAAAGAAATAGATGAGAACCTTTTCTGAAAATTCATAAAGGTACCATTCTAGATCTCGTATTTGATTCACATATATTTCAGTTTGCTAATTTGTAAGTTTTATGTATTGAAAGCATAGTTCCTAGTCTAACCCCCTGCTTCTATATTTTTTTCCTCTGTTCTATTCAGGTGATGTCATCCTTTATCTACACTTCTGGTATTTTAGTACTTTGAATTGATAAAGTTCATGGTACATAAAAACTTGTTTATAAATTATTTTTTGCGGTACCGGGGGATTGAAACCAGGGGCGTTCTACCTCCATGCTACACCCGGGCCCTATTTTTTATGCTTTATTTTGAACCCGAGTCTCACGAAGTTGCGGAGGGCCTCACTAAGTAGAGAGAGAGCGAGAGTGAGAGCGAGAGAGAGAGAGAGAGAGAGAGAGACGGGGGGGAGAGAGAGAGAGAGAGAGAGAGAGAGCTGAGGCTGGCCGCGAACCAGGATCCTCCAGTCTCTGCCTCCCAAAGTACTGGGATTACAAACATGCTCCACCATGCCCGGCTACTTGTTTATATTTTTATGAGAGACATTTTAGTGTTCCTAATAACATCTATACTATTTTACTTCTAGGATAGCCAAAAGTACTTTTTTGTATACCAACTGCTGGATCAATTTTCTCCTAGAATTTGCAATCTCTACTTGAATATATATAAAAATTGGAAATCAGAAACAGCAAAATGAATGAATGAATCTTGACTTTGCCCATTTCATTTTCTACTCCTCCAGTGTAAGGAGTACAAATTTTATACAGTGGGCAAGACAATGACATCATTGTTCTTACGGTCATGTCCATGAAAGGGTACTGGATGGCACTTACAGGACCAGTTGGCTTACAATCATAGTTAAAGTCAAAGTGTGGAATTAGGTCATCTAGACAAAGAAGAGTAGAACGCCTAGGACCAACCTTAGGGTATGCCCAGGATTTTGAAATTAGATTAATTGATGGAGCAGAAGAAGAAATAGAGATTAATTAACTGAACACCATTTGCCTGAAGAGCCAAGAAAGTAGGGAACAGTTAAATGTATTAAGAGCTACTGAAATGTAAAATAGATTTATACTAAAGAATAATTGCTTATGTTTCATAACAGAGAACACAGAAGAGCTTCCCAGAAGATATCAAAATGGATGATTGCTCTGTTATCTGGAAAATATATTTATTATATAATAAGTTCTGAGTTAAGTAATTGATCAAGTAAAAGTAGAATACTTGTCTTTTTTCAAGTTATTAATATCTTATGAAGTGAAATAAAGGCATTTGGCATGCTGAAACCTGGATTGTTTTCTTACTTTCTTTTTCTAAATTTATCACCATTTTACACTAATTAGTGGTAGTCTAAAATTATTACATATATGGAAATAAGTAGTTTCTAAAATTTAAGTAGTCAAAATATTATTATACTAGGGAATAACATCTTTCTCTGGGTTTCCATGTGTATTTTACTGAGATATAGGAAATATTATTTGCCCTAATAGTGTGTTCTTCATCTTCAGTTTAACAACTCTCACTTTGCAAATGCCTAGTTTTTTCCTACTTGGAGAGGTTTTTTTTTTTCCTCAGTAGACAAATTACTCATTTTGCAATGTAAACTAACTTGAAGTACTATTTTTATAAAAGTATTATCTCTTACATTATTTTAACAAAAACTTTTTACTAAGAATTTATATGTTGAGAGACTTTTATTTTCACAATTTTAGTCACATGATTTTAGTTAAATTCAAAAGTATTTCCATTAAGTCTTGAGTACCTTGTTTCCTTTGAATTTTTACTCTTTTTGGGAGTGAGGATTGAACACAGAAGGGTTCAACCTCTAAGATACACCGCTAGCCCTTTTTTATTTTTCAAACAGTATCTAGCAAATTACTGTGTGCTCTCCTCGAATCTGAGATCCTCCTCTCTCAGTCTCACAAGTGCCAGGAGTACAGGACTGTGCCACCATGCATTGATGGTACCTTGTTTCTTTACTTGCATTATATTTCTCTTTATCTTCTCCACAGCTTATTTATTTTTATCTCCTTTCTCTGGTCTTGCATGCTTTCTGTTTTTCTTATATCCTTCTCGTTTCCCTGTATCTCTTCCAACCACCAGTCTCTTTTCTCTCTCTCTCTCTGTCTCTCTCTCTCTCTCTCTCTCTCACGCACACACACATACACACAAACACACTCACACACACACATACACACACACATCTCAAAATACTCAACACTCAAAAATATTTATATGCAGGTCTCTTAATAGAGAAAAGTTATTTATAGATTCTTGCAAAGCATCACAGACTACTTTATAACACAATATGAAGTTTCACCACAAGACTCATTACCGATAAGAAACTCTTATTCTTTTTAAAAATGTACTGTGGGAAATTATTCCTGAGAAAGCAATGAAATACACTGTTTTTTTCTTACATTATCTTGAAATAGACCAAAAAAATGAAAGTAAATGGAAAAAAAATGCACCAAGAAAACAGTTATCATTCCTGACAACTTTCTTTATTTTATCTTGCGCAAAAGCAATTTTATTTTGGACCTTATTGTACCTTGGAGTAGTAAGAGAGGAATTTATGATGTGTTTTGTGCAAGAGTAAAGTCCAATTTCCTTAACTTGTATTTTATACATTCTGTTCTTTGGTTCCACTTTGCATTCTGAAATATTTTTTTCAGAAAGGATTGTTAATTCCGAGTCATTTCCTATTGCTTGTCTCACATTGTTAATAAAGGGGAGAAAATGTAAGAAAAATCACACAACTTGGTAGTTTTTAAAAAAAATATTGCTTTTGCACTGGCATATCTAAATCTTAACTACATTACTAAAATGTCAATGTCAATTGTGGGGAAGATAAAGAGAAGCACTTCAACTGAGACCGGTAGGATTTTTCATTTGCTTGATCACAATGAATGGTAGAGCTTTCTCTTCTCCAAGTGGTTCAGCAGATTATCTCAGTTTCACCCTCCGTCACCTCCATAAGCATTTCATTTCTTCAAAGCTATATTGATTATAGCTTTTTTGTCCTGAAAGAGTTCTGGCCTATATCTATTTCTTAACCCAATTTTTATAAGTGAAGAATCTGAGATTCAGAGAGAATATAAATTACTTACTCAAGGCTGACCATTCCTTTGTGTTCTCTGACACAGACACTGTTGGATTCCAATGATTGTTTTTTATTCAACACGCTGTGATTCTTTTGTTGTTTTCTTGAGTTTTCTGCTGGTAAGTTCACTTATCTATTGAAGTCAATACTAGTGGTAGATTAAGCTTCATGCCCAGTGTCAGTGATCAATTTGGGTTTGAGTGACTGTAATTATCTTTAGGACTGTAAGTTACTGACTCAACATCAAATGACCCTTGGTGCAGGTTTTATCCTGATGTGGTAACTAGGCTTTCTGGTGACTGGAAAGCCTATACCAGATTGCTGGGTTCCTGTTCCTTCCTTTCAGAGACTGGATTTCAGGCCTGCCCAGCACACTTCTCTATCATGAATGATTTCTACCCGGACCCCAAATCTCCCACTGGATCTCTCTTCTCTTTTCCTGCACTACTTCCTCTGCTTTCAGAAATACTAGAAATATCAAATTCAAAATATATAGTCCCGGTCCCTCAAGCATCTATGTTCCCTATTAATCATTTTTAAAATATACTTTTATTGGTGCATTATGGTCTCTCATTACAATGCAGTCCAGAGTGATAGGACATACACCCACACAGTACTTGGCAGCTTCCCCCAGCTCTCTCCCCACTCCATCCCCTTCCACATATATGGTATTGAGATTGGCATTGGGAATTTCACATGTGTACATAACTTCAGTGGAAATGCTTCCTTCATTGATTCTCCCTTCCCTAGACACCTTCCATTGCTCCACTGAGTTTCTCCTCCATTATCTAACTTACGTATTGTATCCAGATACTTCCCAAGTGTCAGTTGCCTTAGAACTTGGGGAAACATTACACAGTTAATGACTCTGTACAACTTCTATTAATTGCTATTGGAGTTAAAGTTACACATTCCTGTATGACTTACCCAACAACTAATCAATTCACTGGCCTTCCAAATTTTAGTTTAGATAATGACTTCCCTTAATTTTCCATCCTGGCCTTGCCTTATTCATCTTGTTAGGCTGAACAACACTGGTGATTTGCTATTCTTTACAGATTATTTATCAATTTATTATTGAGTTAAATGAAATCAATGCATTGCCCAAACTTCAAGCTCACTAAATATTTAGCATTCACTCCAACATACTCTTTTGTGTGTGTGCATTTGTGCGTGTGTGTGTGTGTGTGTCTGTGTGTGTGTGGTACTGGGGATTGAACCCATAGATATTCTACCTCTGAGCTATAGCCCCACCCTTTTTTAAATGTTTTGTTTGGAAGCAGGGTCTCACTAGGATGCTGAGAGTCTCACTACCTTGTTGAGGCTGTCCTTGAAATTGGGATTCTCCTGTCTCAGTTTCACAAACACTGTGATTATAGGCATGTGTCACATGCCTAACTCCAACATACATTTAACTATAACAAAAATAAATATGAATATTAATGTTCCTTAAAAACAAACATACATATTTTTAAAATAAGTGCATGAGGTACTTAATAAATAAATAATTTTAATAAAAATCAGTTTTTCTACTTCATTTTGCTAATGTACTCTCTAGGAAATATTAAACATTCTTATCCTAATTGAAAAAAGTTACTGACAATTATTTTTCAATTAAGGAAATTCCTTAGCATATTTTTAATTTTTTCCCTGGCGTTTTAGGAATTATCAGTTGCAGTTGGGTTCCAGCATATGTAAGTAAGTCCATTTTTCAACTCTAGATGTTCAAAAGAGAACAATAAAAGCTGTCAGATATCATGTATAAAGCAATTTTTGAGAAAGTCAAATTTTATTTGTTGCTCTATCTGCTGAGATGGTTTTCTTCATTACTCAAGAAGTCAGGTCTATAAATTTTTAATAGGACAATTTCTCAAAGTTGGTATAACATCTGGAAAGAAATTATTCAAATAATGCTTTCAATTATGTGAATTATTACTGTGAGTTTAAGTTTAATCAGAGATTCTTGTTTGTTGAATAAAAAGAATATGACATTTCACATTTGTATACTCTACACTATAAAATCAAGGTAATTTGAACAACTCCATGTGTTCATTTGGTTAAGAAACACTTGGCTTCAAATAATGAACCTAATAAGTGGTAGGGTTGCAGATTGTCTTTAAAAAGGAGACTAATAACAAGTACATTTATATCATTTCTTACGTTTTTATTGGTGTATTGTTATCATACATCTTGATGGGTTTCAGGGTGGTAGAAGTATACATGTACACATTGGTCAATTAGCCCCCCCAATTCCCACCCCCATTCCCTTACCCTTCTTTCCTTCTCCTGCTCAGCACAGTAGTTGACTTTAATATATTTGTGTATGTACTTATGTTTTAAAGACTTTTTGGCCTTTTTTGTTTTCAAGGAAGATGAAATAAAACATTTCTGAATATAACCCTATTTAAAATAGAAATATTCTAGGGTACTTCTTCAAATTTAAGATTCTGTACTTTCAGTTCAATCAAAGTCCTGCAGTCAGAAGAAAGTCCATTTTGATAATTCAAAAAAGACAATAGAAAAGTCTCTCACCTGAGATTAGCAGTAATACAGGCCAATAATAGTGATTTTTTTTTTTTTGCGTTACCCGGGATTGAACGCAGGGGCGTTCTACCTCCGCGCTACGCCCCCGGCCCTATTTTTTTATGCTTTATTTTTGAAACTGGGTCTCACGAAGTTGCGGAGGGCCTCACTAAGTAGAGAGACAGAGAGAGGAGAGAGGAGAGAGAGAGAGAGAGAGAGAGAGAGATCGCGCACATGCGCGCTGAGGTTGGCCGCGAACCCCGATCCTCCGATCTCCACCTCCCAAAGTACTGGGATTACAAGCGTGCGCCACCACGCCTGGCTAATAATGATTTTTAAAATGAGTTTAAAGGCAAATGAATCTCTTTTTAAAATAGATGAAACTACATTTTACGTTTAATTTACTTGTATTTCCTTAAACTGGCATACTCACTGACATATAAGTGAAAAACAAGTTCATATGTTATTGAATTAAATAACATGAATGCATAGCTACATTGAAGATAAGTGAAAGGAGTAGTCAATTTTAATGATATATTATTTTCCAATGAAATATTTACCCCAATATTAAATAAGTTTATAAGATGACACAGATTAATGAGCTACACAATATTTATAGAAGCTAGTATTATTGAAATATCTTTTCTGTGACATCTAAAGCATAATATCATTATGAAAGATGTAAATTAAGCCTTTTGTTTGTATCACACTTTACTACCTAGAAAGAGGAGGATACTCGATAAAATTGAAATCAAAATTTCTTGGGAAAAAATGATACATATTCATTCTCCTTAAACAATTTGCTTCTAATAAAGAGCTCATGTCCTGAATGAAAGCGAAAAAAGGGGAGGAAACGAGGAAGGAGGGGGAGGGAGGGAGGGAGGGAGAGAGGGAGACAGAGAGAGAAAGAAAGAAAGGGACTCTGGAGAGGGTGGGGCAGGTAAGAAGAGAAGGGGAAAGAGAGAGAAGAGAAAATGAATGAAAGAAACAAGAGGATGCTACATGAATTTAGTTTGGCATAGAAGCAAATTAACTGAAAAATTGGCTCCCCCCAGCAGTTTGAAGTATGGAACTTAGAAGGATTCACAGTCCAAGATGAAGACTAGATTATCAATGAGTCATGAGTTTGTTGTTCACAGACAGTCCATTATCTTGTTAAAAATGCATGGATTCAACAAGAATTTACTTGATTGTACTGTAGCAAAGTAGAAGCCATATGCCTAGTTCTTAAGAGGTTTAAAATCTGATTCCTTAGGAAAAAATGAATACATTTATAATATCTATAAACATAAATTATCAAGTAAATAATGGCATGCAACTTTCTGAAGTTCAGACCAGAATGCTTAAGGAAATTAGGGAAGAGCAGGCTCAGCATCGCCTGAGATATGTGACGGGTTTAAGAATATCTCCAAAGAGAGTCAGATGTTAATCTTGGAATTTGTCAATGTTGTCTTATGTTATAAAAGAAACTGTGCAGATGCTATTAAATAAAAGTTCTGGCATTGATGGGCCATCCTAATTACCTGGGCTGACTCTAAATGTCATCACAGGAATTCTTTTTTGAGGAAGGAAGAGGGAGATTTGGCTACAGATGAGGAAGACAATGGTGAGGGCAGCAGAGGGACAAAGCTAGTGTGCCTTGGGGACATGAACCAATGAATGAGAAGAGCCTCCAGGCACAGGGAACTGCAAGGAGACAGACTTGTCCTGAGGGCCTTGGAAAGGAATATAGCCCTAGAAATACCTTGAGGAGGATCCAGGGAAACCGATTTTGGACTTCTGATCTCAAGAATGTGAGAATAAATGTCTGTGCTTTAAGCTACCAAGTCTGTGTTGATTTGTTACAGCAGTACAGGGAGCACTCTAGATTTCATTTCTCCAGTTAACTACTATGTGTTAATAATTATAGCAACATTCCATCACTGTAGGTAGGCTATCTGCAAGCATAATGCTTGTATGTTTTGTGGAATATAAACTATAAATATCAGAAAGTGTTAAGCATTATGAAATAGATATGACATAATAATGCAAGAAAGAATACCTTCTAAAAGAGTGAAATAAAATCTATATGCCAAGAGAAAATATTTTCAAATTCATTACTGACAAGGACTTATATTTAACAAGGACTTATCCAGAATATATAAGAAGTTATCTCAATAGGTAAGGAAACCATAATCTAATTCCAAGTATGTAATAACTTGCACAGTTTACTAAAGAAGGTGTAAAGATTGCAAATGATCACATAAAACATGCTCGATATCATCAGTATATATAGAAGTACAAATTACAACCACAATGATATACCACTAAACAGCTATCAGAATAGTTAAAAATTTTAAAAAGCAAAAAAACCTGACAATACTAAATATTGCCAAGAATGCAGAGGAATTGAATCTCTTATACATTACTGGTGGGAATGAAAAATAATAATGGAGCTACTCTGAAAAACTGGCAGTTAATTACAAATTTAAGCATATAGCAACCACATGACCAACTATACCAATTTTAGGTATTGAGTTTAAAGAAAACAAAAACTTACGTCTATGCAAAATATCATTCAACAGATAAATAACACGCTAACAGTGGTAGATCCATACAATGTAATATTACTCACAAAGAAGAAAGAAATGTGATGCTCATAAAATTAACTTTGGTAAATCGTTTTATATATAGTTTCATTTGGTGCATTGTAATTATACATCATACTGAGGTATAGGGTGAGAGGAACATACATGCACACAACTCCTAGAGCACTTCCTACCAGTTCCCACCCCCTCCCTGTACATGTCTTTGAGACTGGAATTGGTAATTTTATATACTAATATAGCATCATGTTAACTGTTACATTTTTCACATCTCCATCCCCCTCTTCCCTCCCCTAAACCCTGTCCATCTCTCCATTGGAGTCTCTGCTCTTCTATCTGATCTTACCCTTGTTTCCCAATTTCTATCTATCGTTAACTTGGATAAATCTTAAAGGGATCATGCCAAGCAATAGAAAACAGTCACAAAATATTACATATTTTTATGACATTTCAATTACATTATTATAGAGATCAAATTATATTAATTATTAAGATATCAGTGAGTGTCCTTGGTTTGCAGTGTTGATGGAGTGCAGGATTATAAAGGAATAAAAACCATGAGAAACCTTTTCTGATTTTGGAACCATTTAACATCCTGATTGTACTTGTGAGTCCACAAGTCTAAATATGTATTAAAATAGAATGTGCAGAAAAGGGGGGAAAGTGGATTTGTATGTAATTCAATTTAGTTTTTTGAAAATAAAGATTTTTAAATGCTAATCTGGCTATCCTTTTTTTCACTAAACAATAATAAAGGAATGACAGTGTTGGGCATAATGGTGCACACCTGTAATCCCAGTACTTGGGAGAATGAGACAGAAGGATCACAGGTTTGAGGCCAGCCTCGGCAACAAAGCAAGATTATCATTAATTTGGCAAAACTCTGTTTCCAAATAAAAAAGGGTGGAGGTGTAACTCAGAGGTAGAATGCCCCTGGGTTCAATCCCCAATACCAATAAAAAAGAAGAAGAAGAAGAATGACAGTGGTAAGAATAAGACTGACAAAATTAAGTCCAATGGTGAGGAGCAGGATTCTAAGTTGATGAATTCTGAGCAGAAACCTAGATGAAAGAGAAATTGTCTATGTGAGGATCTGGGACAGAGGTGCTCTAGGCACAGATGACAACATAAGCAGAGGGTGGAGGCAGGAATGAGTTTGCAGTGTCTGGAGGAGGGAAAATACCAGTGTGGGAGGCACATGGTAGAAATGAAAAGAAAGGTGGCATTGGAATGAGGTTAAAGAAACATGAGTTGAGAGGACTTCACTCACCAGGTAGGTCTTGAGTAACTTCGACATGGTGAGTGAATAAATAACTTTAAAATTAATTAACAACATTAATACTCTGCCTACCTGAGAACTCTCTGCAGTAGATTGTTTAATCATTCTGCCAAGATCTACCAAGATTTGGCAAGAAATCTACACTGCCTTGTTAGTCTTTCTTCTTCCTTCCTTCTCTTTCATTATCTTTGGATGCTATTTTTATGTTTTAACTGACATTTTTAAAGCCACAGGCATATAACCAGAATAAAAATGCAAACACTTTGAAAGCAACAGTGCATTTAAAATTTACTTGCATTCTTAGGAGACATAGGATAGTGTCTTTAGCACAGGAAGCCTTTGATGTATATTGATCAATCTTTTATTTTTATTTTTGTTTCTAAAACATTTTCACAAAATGTTTACATTTTGTGAATTGTGTTAGATTTCTGTCACTGTGACAAAATACCTGAGAAAAAGTAAAAAGAGAAAAAGTTTGAGTGGTTTCAGTTCATGGCCACTTGACGCTTTGGATCCTTGGTGAGGTGGAAACATCATGGCTGAGGGGATGGAAGAAAAAAGCTGCTCACCTCGTACCAGTCAGGAAGCAAAGGAAAGAAGAGGAAGGGTCCAGGGACAAAATATATTCTTCAGAGGCACTCTCTCAGTACCCAACTCTACCAATTAGATTCCACAAACTAAATTTTCCACCACCTCCCAAGAGTTGGGACCAGCCTTCAACATGTGAGCCTCTGGGGGACAGACCAGATCAAAGTGAGGACACTACTAAAAGGTTTTCTTAAACTTTATAGTATTTTGGAAAACAACAAATGATTACTAACTCATTTTATATTTAACTCAGTAATATTTCCTCCATTTCAAAATGAATAAGAAAGTTACCAAGATAATTAAAAAGATAAAAATAAAATTGTCCTATGAAAAATGTCGAACAGTCATGGATATAGATTTAGATTAGGAAAGAGAAGGTTAAGGGGATAATTGATACCAGTTTTCAAGTGTACTAAGCTTGATTAAAAGAATCATGTTGACCATATTTTTCTAAATTTATAAAGGTCACGACAAGGATAAAATCATCATAAGTTGCTGCCATAGTGCTAATTAGACATAGGGAAGAAAAAATGTGTTTAACCATGATGATAATTAATTAGTCTAGAAACGTATCATGGATGTTTCAGAATTCAAATCCTGGGAAATTAAAAAACATACATACATGTATCACCCTGGATTATTTATATCTTAAAGCAAAATTCTAGTACAAATTAACCTTCCAAGGATTATAATTTATTTTAAAAGTATTCTTTAGAATACTACTTTTGAATCAGGAATGATTTTGAGAATAATACAATTATTAACTAAAAAAACATTTTGTTAGCCAGGCGTGGTGGCACACACTTGTAATCCCAATACTTGGGAGGGGAAGACAGGAGGATCCGGGTTCCCAGTCAGCCTCAGCTAATTAGTGAGGTCCTCTGCAACTTAGTGAGACCCTGTTTCAAAATAAAGAATAAAAAATAGGGCTAGGGGTGGAGCTCAGAGGTACAATGCCCATGGGTTCAATCCCGAGTACCACAAAAAAATTGTTACACAAATTATATTTGGTAATTTTATTAATTAAATGTAATAATATATCTAGAGTATTTTCTTTTTTTTTTTTGCAGTACCGGGGATTGAACACTGGGGCGTTCTACCTCTGCACTACACCCCCGGCCCTATTTTTTATGCTTTATTTTGAAACCGGGTCTCACGAAGTTACGGAGGGCCTCACTAGGTAGAGAGAAAGAGAGAGAGAGAGACAGACAGACAGACAGACAGACAGACAGGGAGAGAGAGAGAGCTGAGGCTGGCCACGAACCTGGATCCTCCAGTCTTCGCCTCCCAAAGTACTGGGATTACAAGCATGCGCCACCACGCCCGGCCTTCAGAGTATTTTCTAAGTAAATTAAAATTACTATAGAAATAAAATGACTTTATATTAATCTCTCTTTCTCTTCTATATTTTCAACCTTTCAAATCAACCATTTTCCATAAACAAAAGAGGCATATTTATGTCTTAATTCATCTCAGAGCTAAGCTCATAATTAGGCATGAAGAAGATAATTGGATTGGATTGCATATCTTAAAGCCATATGTATGTTCTAGATGTCAATCAACAGCAATTTATCAAAAACATTCAATCACTGAGGTAAGTGATCTGAAGTATACAGATGAAATATAAAACACTGTCCTATCACAAAAAGATAAAAATTATAGGATATGACTACTGACATTAAAGACTCATTTGTAAGAATTTAGGTCATTACATGTAAAATCATTTGTTAAAATCTCCAAGAATGGGGAGATCAATAGCAGTTGGGCAGCCATGAAAGTCTTAATTTATCTGTTCGTCAACTATGATTCGTTTTACCATTTTTATTTCAGACATAGTACTCTAGCCTGTGTAAAGGTGAAATTGGGTCAGTCGTAGCATTGCAGAAAAAGTGAAAAAATATGAAAGTTTACAGTGCATATGAATGAAGTAATCTGAGGATGTCCAGCTCAGTGTTGCTGGACACCAGGAAGTATGATTGGCAATGCACAATGGTGCCAAATTTTGGTAGGGTTTAAGAGCCAATAAAGAATGGAATAGAAAATGTTTCCTTAGACAAAAATAATTTTGTTGAATCAATTCTCATGATGCTTTGAGAGGTAATGAGTGTCTAACATTTATATGCTTGAAATCTTATTCACAGTGATCAGGACTTTTAACCCAGGATAGACGGTTTAAAATGGTTCACTATTTTTTTTGAGAAATGTGAAAAATGTGGTACAAAATTTTATATTTTATGTTTAATAATTTTTATAATTTTATATTTTTAAGTAAAAATATTTAGCATATGTGAAGAAAGAGCTTAAAATACTTCAATTTCTGCTTTTATCAATTTACTGTAGTTATTAAAGTTTTTACCATCAGCACAGAAATAGTTATACTCCAAATCCTTTTTTAGGGATTTACTTATACTCAAGAGGAAACCTTCCTAAAAGAAACATTAGCACACAAGAGTTATTAGCAATATTTCAGAGACTGTCCCTTTCTGTATACCCACTTCAGTCTCTTACTAAAAGTTTTGTACATAACCTGTGGGTGAATCCTTAAGGACGTACCTTATTCCTTCTCCAATAACCACAGTTTTTGCCCTTCCAGTTTAAGCTTAAAATGTGCAAATAAAATTAAAAAGATAAATGAGAACATTTCTCTCTGAAGATCACAGTCTACTGGGCTAGAAACCTTGTTACTGAACTTCATCCATTAAAATGTTATGTTTTCTTTTAAAATGCAAATATTCCCAGATGAATCACACTCCCAGGCATCATTAATTTCTGTTTGAATTATCAGTTAAGATCTCAGCAGGTATTAATTAACAACCCCAAACAAAAACAGATTCCAAAATATGTGCTGGGCTAGTGAGAATGTTTTTTAGAGAAGAAAGGATGTTCTACAAAAAAGGAAAAGTACTGTGTACTGAAAGAATGAAAAAGGTCTTAAATTACACATTTCATAAATTTGATGAGGCAGGTTATACATATATTCTAAGTGGGATAGAACACATTGACTAGGACAGAGATAGGGTCAAGAGCTGGACTCCATCATCAGATTGTGAGGAATTCTCAGCAACAGGAGGAAAACACTGCCTGCAAAACAGGGTAGATAAATCAATACTAAAGTTCCAAGACCTGATCCCAGTAAAGCATTAGTTAATCTTCAGATTCATAGAGGATGGTTAGAGGAGGCAAAATAAAGGCCCGAAGAGATGAACTTTATAAAATAAGGAAATCCAGGACTAGGCTATCCTTCAGGTATTTTCTGCATATTCTGGAAGTTTCCAGGAACCTGTCCATAGCAGTAGGTATTGACTGAATTGGGAGAAGGGAATGTTTCTTTATAGACATAGGTTTAGACCATCAGAAAGAATATTATGCTGAGAGAAAGGAGACAAAAAGCCTCCTTTTCTTTTTCTTTCTGATCAGCCTTATGACCTTGGGCAATGATTTAACATTCGCATAGACCTCAGTGGACATCACACACTTATGTGTCCAGGAGTTGGATGTGCACTGGGGACACAAAAATGAATAAGGCATACACATAATAATATGGTACATGCCTGAAGGAAGCAGAATGGACCGAAGAATATTGTGAATTTCCTTTATACTAATAATGTTAGAGGTGCAATAAAAAATTCTCTGTAACTGGTTTCTATGAGTGTGTGTGTGTGTGTGTCTGTGTGTGTGTGTGTGCGTGTGTGTGTTGAGAAGCTGCCTCAATCAATTGGAAATTTTCTATGTGCTAGTATAAAATCTAAAGAAAGTGTATGTATCTATGTGTGTTCACTGTGATTTTGTTCTACAATTCTTAATATTTTTTAGATAATGTATTCATCTTCTCCACTAGGCAATACAGTCGGGTCATTTCTTAATTGGAACTACATGATAGGGACAGAGCGCTTCATTCTTATTTTTATTTTCAAGTCACTTGATATAATATTTTTGTCAATGAAAGATTATTTTATTATTTTTATGTAAGCAAAGTTTATATTTTTGCCCTAGATTATATTACATAAATTCTATTATTTATTCTGTTTATAAACAAACTCCTTGACAGTGGCCTCCGTATGTCACTTATATGCATGTGATAATTATTAAAATCTATTATTTCTACCATCTAAATCTATTTCTAATTCTTCTGATCCCCTTTGGGCTAAGTGACTATTATCCTCAGCAGTGGCCTCCTTTTTTCCCCACACTTCAGGAAACAGGAGATTTGCTCAGAATGCAAGTGTGATTGTCTCATGCCACTGCTTAAATCTTTCAGCTACTTCCTTTTGCTATTTTTAAATGCATGCAAATCCGTGTGTGTGTGTGTGTGCGCGCGCGCGCGTGTGTGTGTGTGTGTGTGTGTGTGTGTGTGTGTGTGAATAAAATGGCTTGTTACCTCTCTCCCGGCTCCTTCCATCAGGATGGTCTCCTTTCAGTTGCTCCAAAGCAGAGTTCTTCATTGTACTCAGGCTTCTGAAAGGCTAACTTCCCCTACATGTCTTCCTTCCCATTGATCACTGAACAAATTCCTTTTTTCTGAAAGACTTAGATTAAATATCACTTCCTCCAGAAATTTATTGCTTTGAAAAGTGTATTGAGTTTCTTCCTCATTCTGTAATCATATAATCTAATTGTTCGCTATATATTTACTTTACAAAGCACCTGAGTCTGATTTTAGTGTTTTAGGGGGGCTGTATTCCTTTGGGCAAAGGGGATATTTAATATAATTTTGATGTGTGTCACACACACCTAATTGTTAAGTCATCTCCATGCTGATCTTGATTCTTGGGGCCTATGTCTTTTGTGGGAATTTCAATAGATCTACCCAATGGGGAAAGACACAGAGCTTCTGTGTTTCCATTATAAAACTTGGAAGTCACCAGATGCCTAATGTATAATTTTTAGGTTACGTCTCTTCCATTGCATCACATGCTTCATGAATTTAAAAAGAAAAAAAATGGTTTCCAACCTTATTACTAGACTCTGCCACTGTGACTCACATATACTAAGAACTAAACAAATGTTATAAATGCATAAATAGAATTTATTCTATTGCTGTTTCTGCCAAAATTTTTATCCTACTTCTATTCCTAAGACTCACTAAACCCTAAAATATTTAAACATATAATTGTCGTTCTGATAATGACTATCCTTGCTTCAATGAATACCATAAACATGAGCAGATTAGTAGCCGGGAAGTTACATGTCCAAGAATGTTTTAAGTTCCACAGTTCTAATATATTTTGAAACCTCTCACAGTTTTTAACTCAATAACTTCTAATTAGTTTTTCAAATGGCAAAAAAGAAATTAAGGTGTAATTGAATTTATCCAATTTAAGCATTCCTATCACAGAGAAAAAGAGAGATAGTGCAGGAGCAAGAAGAGAGAGAGAGAGGAAAGAAAGAATCAAAACATTTCTTTAAGAAAAAGCAGCATGATACCAATATTTTTTTCTTCAAACATTTTATGGAATAGATCTGTTTTCACACAATATGTTCTGTTGTTCTCTTTCCAAACTAAAGCACATTAACTTTTAATCATACATAACATGTCAGCTCTTAGCCAAAGAAGAGAGAAAATTTTTATTCCAAAATTTACCCTGACAAATTAAAGCCTGCTATTAACTCTGCCAAATCCTCTACTAGAATTGCTTGAATGAATTTCAACATAACTAAGAGAAAGAAAATGTGGTTAAAAATGGCAATCTACTGAATGCTGCCAGTCAGTAGACAGAATAGTTTGCAATTTAGTTATTTTATTTTTTACGAATTTTAATTTGTATCAGGTGCAAATACCACCACAATCATTTTATCATTGTTTATTACAGATATGTGAGTGAACTAGAGCTCTCTCTACCCGAATTGCTCTTCTTCCCCATCTTTGAAGTCACAGTTCTTCCAGACAGTTCAAGTTCAAGTAGACTGCTTCATTATGCAAGTTCCATTTTGAACACATGGTGCAGATTTTAACACTCTGACAATAAGTTGATACTTAAATATTCTTAAGGATGAATTTAAATGAGGAATAGCATAATCATGTACCAAAAGGGATCAGAAAAACAGTGTAATTTAAAGAAAATAGGATAACCAAATGAAATAAAGCTGATATGCAATACACAGTCGGCTATGGCTACATGACATTTATTTTTGCCATTCTGAAGGAGACAGAATTACTCACTTCCAGAAAATCATTGCATAAAAATAATGTACTTTTGCATATTCTGACTTTTCATGAGAAATTAGGCCTATATTAGCTATTCTGTATCTCAATCTTGATGTATTTAAAGCAGTTCTTCCTTCATTTGTTTTTCTTAGGCAACTTGCCAAATTGAGACAATTGCTAGTTCATATCTAAATTTAATGACCTCTTATCTCTTCATGTTTAAGATACAAAACATATCTTTAGTATCCAAAGCCATACTTCTATTGAACATAGTCTGACTTTCTACTGCCTATGTAAGAAACCCAATATGTGTTTCTTATCCAGGAGTTCTCAGGTCTACCACTAGTCACCTAATTCATATTTATATATTTTGTTTTACTTTTTTTTGCGGTACCAGGGATTGAACCCAGGGGCATTCTACCTCCGCGCTACACCCCCGGCCCTATTTTTTTATACTTTATTTTGAAACCGGGTCTCACGAAGTTGTGAAGGGCCTCGCTAGGTAGAGGGAGAGAGAGAGAGACAGGGAGAGAGAGAGAGAGAGAGAGAGAGAGAGAGAGCTGAGGCTGGCTGCGAACCCGGATCCTCTGGTCTCTGCCTCCCAAAGTACTGGGATTACAAGCGTGTGCCACCACGCCTGGCTATTTTGTTTTACTTTATATTTTGGATCAATCCATTCATGCATCCATCAATTAGTCTATGCACTGTGTTGCCTTTGTGGTTGAATTTGTAAAGCCCTATCTTAAATGCAGTCTATAAGGAGAGTTCAGGAATCTGAGTTTCTTAGTTAATTTAGATCTAACATATTGTGATGATGTGTAGTTAGAGCTTGTTAGCCAGAGTAACTTGATAGCTAAAGTAACAATGTGTTACTGTTATTGTTGCATTGTCATTGCTAACAATGTATGTTCTTGTTTTTGTACACTCATTATGCTTGCTTGCTCTATGAGAAACCAAACTATATACCCCTAGCTTGTGGCTCTCCTGTATAGAAGGAGGGCTCTGAGACAGTTGGTCACTGCACTGGAGTCTTATGCTCTGTGCAGTCCCAGCTGGCTGGTAAATAAAGGCTCTCAATTAACATCTTTGGTAGTCTGATTGGTCTTGACTAGGATGCTACCTCACAACACATGATTAGATGAGCATCTAGTTTAATGCATTCACTATTTTCATGCACAAATTAGCTTTGCCACATCAAACACATGTTATAGATTAAAAATGAAAATGTATTTTATATGTGTTTAGGAGGTTATTTTGTTCAAAACTTGAAAAATAATCCAGATAATAATTTGCATTGAAGAGCTAGGGAGAGACCTTAGGTAGTAGAAAGTCAAATGATTTTCCTCATTGAAGATAAGATTTAAAATTATATATATTTAAGTAAGATCTTTCATCTGTATTTAGTTAATCTATGTTTTATCCTAATCCCTAATATATATATATATTATATATGATATGACATATATATGATCTATATATATATGATCTCTATATATTATCTCTATATGATCTATAATTGCCCCTACAGTATTTTACTGATAATTTTTAATCCAGTGTTTAAAAATGTACAGAATTTGACTTTATAAGACCCTGATATTTTATAATTTAATTGGTGTATCATATTTATATAACAATGAGATTCAAAGTGATACATTTATATATAGAGACATCACTTGGTGTGTTTTCCTCCAGATTATATACTGCTCCCCACTTCCTCCTGAGAATAGACATTTCTCAAAAGAAGAAATACAAATGACCAAAAAATATATCAAAAAATTGCCCAACATCATTAGCAATCAGGGAAATGCAAATCACAACTGCACTAAGATTACATCTAACTACAGTTAGAATGGAAATCATCAAGAATGAAAACAATAATAAATGCTGGAGAGGATGTGGGAAAATAGGAACTCTTATACACTGTTGGTGGGATTATAACAGTACAACTATTATGGACATCAGTATAAAGAATTCTCAAAAGACAAAATATGAAACTATCATATGACCCAGCTACACCACTCATTGGTGTCTTTCCAAAAGAAATAGTTACAATAAGGATAGTTGCATACCCATATTTACAGCAGTACAATTTACAATAGCCAAGTTATGGTACCAGCTTAGGTGTCTGTCAGCAGATGAACTGATAAATAAAATTGTGGCATACAAACATAATGGAGGTTTATTCAGCCATAAAGAGAAACAAAATTATGTAATTTGTAGGAAAATGGATAGAATCTGATTCTTAAAGTCTTATCATCATGACCAGTGATTGCTACTAATTTTTACCAAAGCCAAATCATACTTTGTTCTGAAAGTTTCCATTTATAAAAAGGGTGAAAAATCACCCCACTATCTTTCAAATGTGCCCTACAAGTATTCACATTCACATACTTCTTATTCCTAACACTGATCTCTCTCCTAAATTATAATCTACGAAACATGGAAAATCTTAACATTTTTTGAAAAATTCTCTGGGTCATAGTAATCCATTTTCTTGAACTCTTCCACATGAGATTGTATTTCATTCATTAAAATTTTTAGCGATTTTCTTCCTACATTGCTATAAGTAAGCACCACATTAATAAAAGATTTGGAATACATTATCTTACATGTATTCTAATAAGCACAGTGTCTTGAATATTTTAACAGGTCAATAATCTTATAGAAAGAATTACCAACAAGATCTATTTTACCATTATAAGTTGAAACACAAACTTTGATTAAGACTTTCTATAAATTAAAACATAAATGGAAAAGAGTCAGTTATAATGTTTTCATCATCTAATAAAAGGAATTAAATAAATCCATAAGGAGAAGAAAAATAAATTTTCCTGTCTCTAAATATAAAGAGAAAATCATTATGTAAATGTATCTTGAACAACCTAATGGACATGCCTTCCATATCAGTGTCATAATATATTACACTGATTTTTGTATGTTTTTAAGTCTACCCACAATAAAATTACAAGCATAATTGTAGAATCAGACTTCTATGAAAAAGCTCTGTCCAATTAAAATTATAGCATAGGTTTGAAAATTTCTTGTTATATAAGAGAATCATTGAATATTTTCATATTATTGATAAACTACAGGTTGAATAGGAGATAGTGATGGTAGAAAATTATATTGGAGGTAGATTTGGAAGAAAGGCATTTTGATTTAAGTATAGCAAATTTGAAAGATATTATCAAATGATTAGAGATATTTGAAGCAGTTTGGATTTTTCTTCCAAAATCTCCAGTTTTATATAATTATCTTATTGAAATAACCAAGCAGTTCTATTTGCAAAGACATTTATAGAAGTGATACTTGCTTGAAACAAATAAATATGTATTCACATATATTTTTTGTTTTATTTGATTTTTCTCTATATATTAGTTTCTCTCTATATATAGAGACTAATATGCATATATCTATATGCATATATACCCACAGCAATTAACATTGACCTACATATACATATATATCCAAATCAATTAATATTGACCTTTCATTTGCTTTTTTTAGAAAATTTACATTTAACATTTTCAGCAATTTAATTGTTTGGCAGTTATTTTGTTATTTCCCCAAACTGTTAAACTAGTTAACTTTTCATATTCTCATATTGAGTTCATTTTTAAAATGTGACAATAGTTTCCATAAGTAATTGAGTTATATAAGAATTAACACTGTTGATTCTCCTTGAACCAGAGGTAGAAATATGTGAACTTTAAAGAATCCAGAGTTCCGGTCCAAGTCTGATGAGTAAAACCTGACAAGTAAAAAGTCTGAAAGTTGGCACTCCTGGCCTTACAAGAAGAAATCTAAAAATAAGCAACTTTTCTTGAACCCATTGAGAAAGGAACAACATAAGGCATATGGCTACTCCCAACTCTCCAGGTTTGGAGACCTCAAGAGAGATACAAAAATGGAGATCTGGTTACTTAGAATAGAAGTCCCTGGGATAAATTGATAGGAATGCATATCAGTTTATTGTCATTTTGATGAAATGTTGAAAGTAGATGAGCATAAGACTAAAAATTCTTTGTGGCTGAAATACTGTTAGGGCCCCACACTGGAATGGACTTTAGCTCCAGGAGCCCCACTAGTTTCTATGGTTATGAGTTAAAGCAAAGCCGGCATGGTGGCGCATGCTTGTAATCCCAGTACTTGGGAGGCTGAGACCGGAGGATCTGGGTTCGCGGCCAGCCTCAGCTACTTAGTGAGGCCCTCTGCAACTTAGTGAGATCCTGTCTTTTTTTTTTTTTTTTTTTTTG
>PVJS01024917.1:0-28284 GCA_004027185.1 Glis glis
GTATATATATATATATATATATACACTAAAATATATTATTATATGTACTCATATGTTATATATATTATATTTACTCAAATATTAAAGTAATGTTAAAATCATGTTGATTTTCTTTCATTTTCTTTTAAGAAAACACAAATGATAAGAAAGTAAGTTGAGAGCTGGGTGTGGTGGTGCACACTTGTAATCCCAGTACTTGGGAGCCTGAGACCGGAGTATTCGGGTTCACGGCCAGCTTCAGCTACTTAGTGAGGCCTTCCGCAACTTAGTGAGACCCAGTTTCAAAAATAAAGAATAAAAAAATAGGGATGGTGGTGTAGCTTGGAGGTAGACTGCCCCTGGATTCAATCCCCAGTACTGCAAAAAAAAAAAAATCTTTTTTAGGCGGGTGTGGTGACGCACACTTGTAATCCCAGTACTTGGGAGGCTGAGATGGGAGGATCTGGGTTCACGGCCATCCTCAGCTACTTAGTCAGGCTCTCCGCAACTTAGCGAGACCCGGTTTCAAAATAAAGAATAAAAAAATAGGGCTGGGATGTAGCTCGCAGGTAGAATGCCCCTGGGTTCCATCCCCAGTATCGCAAAAAAAAAATCTTTTTAAGTTGAGTAATGTTGAGTTACATACACATAATCCTAATGGGCAAATATTTATGATAAAATTACATGAGAAAATGACTTAGGTACAATTTTTCTTAATGTTATTTAACCATGTTTTTTCTCATGTTACAGCAATTACCAAGCACTGAATCAGGATTACATATAATTCTGTTCTGAAGCATTTCTCAATCTATAAACTACACAGTTATCAATTGAATTCTTGTCTCTCTCTTATTTCTGCATCTACTATTGACTAAATTCTGTTGCTCTTGCATGTTAAGCTAACTCTTGATTCCACTGCCCTTCATTTTGTCTACTCCAGTTTAGATTCTCACAGCTCATTCCATCCTCCCTCACCTCCTCTAGGCTAGCCTCCACCCTGCTATGACTGTGTGCTTTCTTCAACATATGGTGCACATATTTCTGCAGCAATTTCCTGCCCTTGTAGGTCCAGCTCAAATGCTATTATCAAGGAAACTTCTGAAATAGTATTTCTCAAAATAACTTCTCTATAATTCCAATTGCCCTGTAAATCTTACTACAATGATCACCTATTTTTACATTGTGTATGTCATGTTAATTCTATTTTTAGGTTGTTTTTCCTAAGCACAGGAATATACATTGGTGTAGTTCATCGAATGTTCCCAATTTTCATTGTGGGTCCAATGGTAGGATACCTATTCCCTGACCCTTGGAATTTGTTGTAGCATGACTCAATCAACTAAACATGAATGGAAGATACAGGTACTGCCCTGGGATTAAGCTTTAAGAGTGACTGTATGACTCCCCATGTGGTTGCTTTCTTTCTTCAATAGCAACTGGAAATATATCTGAATGCCATCCTAATCCCCAAGAAAAATCACATGGAAATGAATAGCAAAATCCAAGCAATAATAATGTGGCACAAGATGCAAATCAATTTCTATTGAGATTATGGATGTATTTAATACAGTTTCATAGACAAACTTATCCTATTGCTACACACTGAAACATAGAAAGCACTGCCTTGTATGTAAAAGGTGAAAAAAGTTATATTTAATGGTGAAAAAAGTGATGCTTAAAATTAGCAATACTTATTTAAATAGTGAGTTCAGTTCACTTAAGTTTTTGATACTGACCAGTATTCAGAAATATGCTAACAGAGCCCGACATGGTAGTGCATGCCTGTAATCCCAGTCTTGGAGGCTGAGACAGGAGGATCACAGATTCACAGCCAGCCTCCCGAATTTACTGAGGTCCTTAGCAACTTAGTGAGACCCTGCTTCCAAATAAAAAATAAAATATGACTGAGTATGTAGCTTGGAGGTAGAATGCCCTTGGGAAGTAGAATCCCCAAAACCACAAAAAAAGAAAAAAAGAAATATGCTAACAGAATAAATGTACCAATTATGTCATAATTTATCATTATATATATATATATATATATATATTCATTTCTGACAGGCATATTGCCACAGAAATTAAAATCTCTTTATTTTCCCTTCTGGTCTAACAACATAGTGTGAGATTCAAGATTGGTGATTCACCCTCAGTGATCCTGTGAGACCGTAGAATTGGTAAACAAATGTGTCACTGTTAGTGATTTTATGGTATTTTGAGGGTACTGAGGCATATTGTGCTTGTATCTCTAGTATTTTTCCATTCTATTTTTCCATTCATATTGAGCATATGGCTGGACACTGGTTTGTCTAAGCAATAATTTTACAAACAGAAATTATATCTATGTGTGGGATATTATATCAATTTATAGTGTTGTAATCATCATTTAAATAGAATAGGAAGTGGACATTTTGTTACCTGATAAATTGTTTTAGCAGCATATCTTCATGGGGTGTACATGTGCCAAATGGTTCCCAGTACAAACATTTGTTTTTGTTTGATGAGGTTTTTCAACAGGTAAGTTTGAATACCACTCATCTTAGCTAGCTAATATAAGTAATCCTACTCTGTTACTAGAGATCAATCTGGGCAGGGAGAGGCATAAACCAGTCAATGCTTGTTAATGCCATAACTACATAAATTATTTACTAGGTTTACTGTGGGCCTTGCCTTCTTTCTTTTGAGATAAGCTTTGGAAGCATTTTTAAAAATTCTCTTTCCTTTGAAATTCCAGTGTGAATCTACAGATCCAGAATACTGTAATTTCCTAGATATCACCTGAAGATGAAATTCACATAAAACGTATTTCAAAGCAACTCGGGCTGACCCTGGACAAATACAGCCAGCTTTTCTATCTTCCTCTCGACACAGTCAGTTATATGAACTCCAATGTCTCTTTACTGTCTAAGATAGGATATATTAGCTTTCCTCATGGATGTAGGAAGACCACTTTATCATCAGGCAGCTTGCTTAAATTTTAGAAAGGAAGAAGAAGGAAGTGTCCAGAAGATGAAGGGAAAATTGGAAATGCAGTTTTTCTTTTTACTAAGACTATTGTCATGGCAAAACAATTTTTTGAATTCTCATTAGGGAATAAGGAGAAGACACATCAGGAAGGGAACCCAATCAACAGTCTCATTCATACCTATTGAACAAAATAATTTTTATATAGAACTTTTCTATAATCATAACTAGCTTGATTATATGTAGTAAAGAAAATTTTAAAGAAAAGATTTGAAATGAGATAGCCCTGGACTAAACACATCAATAGAAGTTAATAACCCATGCAATCAAACAAAGTTTATTTCTATACAATTTTGGTCAGCTGTTGAATTGAGATTATCATTTTGAAAGAAAATTATGGTTTGCTGCTAGAACAGAGGAAGAATAATCAAAATTTTGCTGATAAAATCAGAAGCATTGCCTCCTCAGAAATGAACACTTAAGTTGTTACTTTAACCAAGTGCTGTGTGCATGTATGTCACTATCACTCTGAACTATATTATGATGTGAGACTACAACGCACCAATGAAAGTATATAAAATTTTTTCTAAAATATATTTGTGTACAATCAAAAAATGTGTTACAGGCCGGGCGTGGTGGCGCACGCTTGTAATCCCAGTACTTTGGGAGGCGGAGACCGGAGGATCCGGGTTCGCGGCCAGCCTCAGCTCTCTCTCTCTCTCTCTCTCTCTCTCTCTCTCTCTCTACTTAGGGAGGCCCTCCGCAACTTCGTGAGACCCGGATTCAAAATAAAGTATAAAAAATAGGGCCGGGGACGTAGCGCGGAGGTAGAACGCCCCTGGGTTCAATCCCTGGTACCGCAAAAAAAAAAAAAAATGTGTTACTTTGTCTAATGTCAGTCTGATCATGGACAGAAAAGAGCGAAAATGAGTAGAGAAGGACAAGGAGAAATAAACTAATCCACAATTTTCTCTTGAAATTTAAATAACTATGGAACAGATAAAGAGAAAATCAATATGGATATAAAATATCTTAACAACTTAATCAACCAAATTAAACTAATTGACTTACAGAAAGGTTGACCAAACAGCAGTATATACATTCTTTTTAAGCACATATCAAATATTTACCAAGCTAAACCATAAAATAACTTTTAATTAATTTAAAGTTATTCAAATTATATAAAGTATATATATATATATTTTTTTTTTTTTTTGCGGTACCAGGGATTGAACCCAGGGGCTTTCTACCTCTGAGCTACACCCCCGGCCCTATTTTTTATCCTTTATTTTGAAACCAGGTCTCAAGAAGTTGCGGAGTGCTTCACTAAGTAGCTGAGGCTGGCCGCGAACCCGGATCCTCTGGTCTCTACCTCCCAAGTACTGGGATTACAAGCGTGCGCCACCACTCCCGGCTTAAAGTATATTTTCTGACTACAATTAAATAAAATTAGAAATTAACAAAAGATGTGTAAAATCCACAAATATTTGGAAATGAAGCAACACTTTTCTAGTCAAAAGTCAAAAAAGACTCTGGTTGATAATGGAGAACCCTCAGCGGAACAAGGGAAGTGGTACAAGGGAAGGGGGAGGACAAGAAAGAAGGGATTAATGGAATTACTATCATAAACAATATGTACATGTGAAAATATACCAATATCATTCTTGGTACTTCATACAGGTGGGGGGAGGTGGGGGGGGCACTAAGAGCTATATGCATATATGTTAACATCAAATATATATTCATTGCAATGTAAGACTCCAATGCACCAATAAAAGCACGTTAAAAAATAAATAAATAAAGAAGTAAATGATAAGAAAAATAAATAAATAAAATTATTTATGCAATGAAAAAAAGTCAAAAAAGAGGCCAAATAAAAATTAGGAAATTATTTCAACAGAATGAAAATGAAAAGAAATTATAATTTTTAATAGTTCAATGAAGTAGTACCAAAGAAGAAATTTACAGCACTACATGCCTTTATCAGGAAAGAAGAAAATTCTCCAATCAATGATCTCTGCATATATCTTTAGAAACTAGCAAATGATGAGGAAATTAAACCAAAATAAGCTCAAGAAAGGAAATAGTAAATATTAAAAGAAAAACCATGTAATAGAAAACATAATTCATGAACAAGATGAATTTGCCCAAAGTGTATTTTGGCATTAGTAAAATGACAGATCAAGGAAACAAAACAATAACAGTGCCAGGAACAAGAGTGGTGACATCACTAGAGATTCTGTAGACTTAAAAATGATGTAGAAGCCAGTCACAATGGCACACCTATAATCCCAATATTTAGGAGACTGAGACAGGTAGATCACAGGTTCAAGGCCAGCCTCAGCAACTTAGCAAGACCCTCAGCAATATAGCAAGACCTTGTTTCAAAATAAAAAATAGTTAAGGGCTCAGAGTATAATTCAGAGGTATGAACTATAATGCACCCATGGGTTCATTCCACAGTATCTAAATACATACATACATACATACATACATATATATTTGACATTCTTCAACTTAATCTGCTAGAGGAACCTAGATTGAAAGGTAAACAAACAAACAAAAAAAACTCTAGGCCCACTTAACTTGACTAGTTAATTCCACTATTTATAATCTACTATTCTAAATACAATGAAGGAAATACTTCCAAGCTAGATATTACAAGGAAACTGCAGACAATACCTCATGAACAAAGGAACAATACTTTTTTTTACAAAATTTTAGTGAATTGAATCCAGCATCATATAAAAAAGGATTTTCCTGGGATATTGAAACTGTTTTAAAATTCAAAAAATTGACAGCTATAACCTACCATATTAACACTAAATAGGAAAATAGGAAACATGAGATCACCTCGGTAGATGTTTAAGAAGCATTAGCTAAAATCTAAGTCAATACTAACAAAATTCTCAGTGAACTAGTAACAGATGATAAATTTCTCAATTTTGTAGTGTGCATCAGTGAAAAACCTGGAGCTAACAGCTAAGAATGCCCTGGGTCCTCTTTTCTATACCAGTAATCTTGGAAAAGGTTAGGAAATGAAGTAAACCAGGAGAAAACAAACAAAGAGTTATCCAGATTGAAACAAATGAAATGAAATTGTCTGTCATGGTTAGATATAGAATGCCCTCTAAAAAGCTCATGCAGGGTGGTGGGGTGTGGCTGGAGAAAGTGGGTCTCTGGGGGAGTGGCCTTAGGGATTGTGCCTGTGTCTTTAACTCCCCTGGCTTGCTTGTTCTCTCTGCTTCCAGCCTCCATGATGTGAGAGCGAAGCCTTGTGCTCTCCTCTCTGCTTCCGGCCTCTGTGTCCTGAGATCTGTGGTTCCGGCCTCACATGGACTGAACTCAAAATTCCCAAGGAAACCGTGAGCAAATAAATCTTCCTTCCTCTAAAGTGTGTGATCAGTTCTTTGGATTATAGAAGTGAGAATGCTGACTAAGATACTGACTTTATTCATAGAAGACATGATTATCTATGCAGAATACTCTATTATACCCTCAGGAATTCTAGAATTAATGAGCAAGTGAAGCAAGTTTGAAAAATACAAGATCAATAAATAAAAACATCAATTTGTTTCCACATAGTAGCAATATAGTCAGAAATTGAAATAAAGCACACTATTAATGTAGAATCACAAACTATAAAATTCTAATATAAAAATTTTATAAAGTATATGTTAGATTGCTATAGTAAATATTAAAAATCATTGTTGAAAAAAGTTAATGAGCATCTACATTAATGGAGAGATATACTATGGTCAGCCGGGCGTAGTGTCACATGCTTGTAATCCCAGTACTTGGGAGGCGGAAACTGGAGGATCTGGGTTCGCAGCCAGCCTCAGCTACTTAGTGAGGCCCTCCGCAACTTAGTGAGACCCAGTTTCAAAATAAAGAATAAAAAATAGGGCCGGGGGTGTAGCTCGGAGGTAGAACGCCCCTGGGTTCAATCCCCGGTACCGCAAAAAAAAAAAAAGAGAGATACTATGGTCATGGATCGGATCACCCAATATTGTTAAGGTTTAAATTCTGTCCAAATTTATCTATAGATTACCCCTAACAGATTACCCCATAGGCTTATTTTGGGCTTTTTTGTTTCGTAAAAAATTTTAAGCTTTTTAAATTTCATATGAAAATACAAAGAGCTTAGAACAATTAAGACAATTTTTAAAAAGTGTAAATATGGAGCACTAATGGTACATAATATTAAGAATTTCATAAAATTGTTATTTACTTACTTATTTATTTATTTATTTATTTATTTATTTAATTTATTGTGGTACTCAGGAATTGAGCCCAAGGCCACTCTACACTGAACTGTGACCCCAGCCCTTTTTATTTATTTTTAAATTTTGATCCTAGGTCTCACTAAGTTGCTGAGGGTGGCCTTGTAGCTTTGAGACAGTGTTATGTTGGCCTAATGTAACAGAATAGATAGCTAGAAATAAACCAGAACATAAAAGGACAACTAATTTTGACAAATGTGTAGCACAAGTAGCACAAGAGTAGTCTTTCAGGCAAATGATTCTTGAATAATTGAGTATGTGCAAAGAAAAATGAACTTTGATTTAAATCTCAAATCATGTAGAAATACTAACTCAGTATGGATCATAGATCTAAATGTGTAAAACAAAATTCAATAAAAGTAGCAGGAAAGTGTAGAAGAAATTATTTGTGATCCGGTGTTAGACAATGGTTTCTTAGCTCTGGCACAAAAATAATGCTCCATAAAAACTTTCATAACTCAATAATGAGAAGAACTCAATAAAAAGCAAACAAAGGTTTAGATCAGATGCTTCATCAAAAAAGATGTACGGATGGCAAGTAAGCACAAAAAGTTGTTTAATGCCTCATGTGCTTAGAAAGGCTCATACATAAATGTTCATTAAAGGTTTGTTTGCAACAGCTCAAAACTGTACACAGAATTTTCTATCAATAGTTGAACAGATAAATTATGACATAACTGGCATGATGGAATGCTATCAGTGTAAAGCAACAAGCCACTGCCTGCGACATGGAGTTGCACAAAAAACAAATTTCTATGTAGTTCTCTTTCAATGAAATTCAAGAAACTGCAAAGATAATCTGTGATAGTTACCTAGGAACAGGTAAGGGCTGGAAGGAAAAGGAAGGAGGGGTTAGATTACCAAAGAGCATGAGGAAACGTTGCCAATGATGGATATGTTCATTATTTTGGTTGTGATGGAAGGCGGCGTGGCTGTGCACCTATCTCAAAACTTATCAACTTGCATATTTTAAATATATGCAACATTTGTATGCCAATTATACTTCAGTAAAATTTTTTTTTTTTTTTTTGCGGTACCGGGGATTGAATGCAGGGGCGTTCTACCTCCGCGCTACGCCCCCGGTCCTATTTTTTATACTTTATTTTGAAACCGGGTCTCATGAAGTTGCGGAGGGCCTCACTAAGGAGAGAGAGAGAGAGAGACAGGGGGAGAGAGAGAGACAGAGAGAGAGAGCAAGAGAGCTGAGGCTGGCCGTGAACCCGGATCCTCCGGTTTCTGCCTCCCAAAGTACTGGGATTACAAGCGTGCGCCACCATGCCCGGCCCAGTAAAAAATTTTAAAATAGTTTGGGGGTACAGCTCAACAACAGGTCACTTGCCTCATGAGTAAGACCCTGAGTTCCTTCCTCAACACTGCAGAAACAATGACAACAACAAAGTTAAAAATAAATGACCCTAAAAGACATATGACAGTGGGAGGGATAGCAACAGAAACAAATTTGAAAAAGATAATGACAAAGAAAATACTATCTGCATCTCGGACGGCATTCTAAGATGTATTACATCTATTACGTCATTTAATCCTCAAGAACAACCTGGTATCATAGTTGCCCGGTTTTGCAAAGGAGGTCGTTGAGGCATAGAAAGGTCAAGTAATTTTCATATAGACATTAAGCCAATAAGAAGCAAAGACTAAATTAAAAAATGGTACCACACTGTTAGAGTTTGTCATGTTTGGTCCTAAACTATGATGAAAGTGTTTGTCTCCTCCACCAGAATACACTTTCTAGACATAAAGAGCTGTTGTGCTTCATTCCTGTCTAAATTAACAAATCTTTGCTCAGAGTTGACTTTCAAATATTGATAACTTTATTGTCCACTTCATAGCTTCCTTTTTAAAAGTAAAAAGAAAAAGTAGATGACTTTTTAACTTAGGCTGTTCAACTTAATCCCTGATCCTGATCCAGATGTGAATTAGGTCACATGGAATGAAGCAGCAATAATTTCACTGCAGAGGGTGAAGCAGGTGTTTTTATGCATCAAATCACAAGCTTCCTTGACAAAATAAATGGATTTTTAAAGAAACAGGTATTGAACATAAAAGTCCATCTTCACAATGGCCCTCTTTATCTATCTCATTGTATTCTGGCTGACAGAGAGCTCGGGACATTTCAGAATGCTTGCATGGCTTGCACTCATATCTCTGAAATCCACATCATAGGAAAGTCCAGACGTAATAAATTCAGACTCCTGTTAAAGTTCCCTTTGGCTTAATGTTCCATTTTGTGTTAGACAAGACACCAGCAGAGATGAGATACAGAATCCTGATTCAGCTACACGTACCTTATAGCAAGCCAGCTGCCAAAGCAGGGCAATAAAATGTAAGTGTGTATATCATGCAACAAGCATGACTAACAGATAGATATTTACCTTAAATACTCAGAAGGTTTTATGATGATAAACAGCAACATAATGGGGATAGAGGAAGCTTATAGCTCAAATTCTTGAGGGAAGAAATGTCAACCACTTTCTAGCCTCCAGTTATCCTCAGGAAATTTAGTGATGCTAGTGGCAAAAAAATATTAAAATAATTAAGAAAATTCAGTATGGATTTATTGTAGAATATTTGATGAATTTTCAACAATTTATTTGAATTATTTTGAACATTTCAGTTTGAAAGGGAAATAATGGTGTTCTATGTTCAGCTGAAATATCTTATGTAAAATCATAATAATGATTTTTTTCTCACACATATGCTAATCTAAAAAATTTGAAAGTTCAATGCATTATCATCAATACCTTCTTTTGCTCCCCTATTTTAATGAAAAATAAAGTATTTTACAAAGAGTTTTGCTAAGTCTACTACTTAAATGGCACAACAATTATTAGTTCATAACATTTAAATTGTGAATGCACCATAGATATGTACAAATATTTATTTATTGCACATTTCATCTTGTTCCAAAAAAAGATGTAAGCTGCTATTCTAATTATGTAATAATATTCCTGCCTTGGGTGTTTATAAGATAAAGAATCAGAGTTACATAATCACTTTTCTATCAATATTGAGGCTTTTATCAGAAATATGGTAGTTCTCTCACTTGTTTTCTGCTGTTGTTGCTGTTGTTGATGGAAAGCTCAGGATTGAACCTAGAGCCTTGCACATGCTAGGCAAGTGCTCTATCCCTGAGCCACATCCCCAGCCTCCACTGCCTTGTAATTTAATATTTTATGCCAAGTTCATTTAAATATATTTAACCAACTGCATAGCTCCAGAAATTTTAGAGAAAGAATCAATATTTTCCTTGTTCTTATTTCGTAAACCAACTTTAAGAGAAGCATCGTGTGTCCATAAACTGTAATTTCATGTTTAGATTAGAGGGTAAAATAATTTCAACATATAACATTTATCCTATTATTCAGAGCCAGTGTCATCCTGTTTTTGTTTGCTTCTTTGTATTTGCTTTTTAGTAACTGAAATGTGTAATACAGTAACATTAAAGAGTTTAGGAAGTCAAGCAGAGCACATTGCTGCATACCTGCATACCTGTAATCCCAGAATTTGGGAGGCCAAGACAGGAGGATCACAAGTTTGAGCCTAGCTACGCAATTTAGCCAGACCCTGTCTCAAAATAAAAACTACAAATGGCTAGGGATGTAGCTCAGTGGTAGAGAGGCCCTAGGTTCAATCTACAGTACCAAAAAGAAAAAATAAATAAATGAATGAATAAAAAGTTCAGGAAGACATAGAGATACTTCTGAAATTCAAGAATAGTCAACTTTCTCTGGCATACAAATACATAAAATTGTCATTACTGAGAAGCCTACCTCCTCAATGGAAAATTTTTCTCTAAATAGAGGTTATTAATTTCTATCCCTTTCCCTATAGCTCGCTTACTTATTTCTTAAATATGTTCTTATTTTCCAACAGAAATTTCTGCTCCGATTTTTTTTATTAAAAAATAATCCCAAATGTCTCTACTATCCATCTAGCATTGTAAAATTTTCATCCATCATGTTGACATTTACTATATGTCATCTCTCTACGTTTTTGTCCCATAATATAGCCACTATTTAACACTTAATCATCAGGTAGCAATATTTGAAATCCGTCAATAGCAAAATGCCACAAAATAAATTTCATCATCCCACATCCCCCAGGAAATAGATCATAACAGGAGAGGAGAGAGCTGATTAGAGACAAAAATCAAAGCCATGGTTTTAACAGGGAATATGAACTAGAGAATGAAAACTTTTCAGGTGCAGGAGAAAGATGGTTCTTAGTTTTAGTAAATAAACATTAGTAGAAACATGGTATAGAAATTACAACATATTCAAATTAATTTTGTACACTTTTACATCTGCAACCAAGATGAAAGAAAGAAAGAGAATCCTTTGAGTATATCAAAGTGGTGTGAGAATGTGTCAGTCAGGCGATCCCATTCAGAATGATTTGGCAAGCAGAAAACTTGGTGTGGAGAGACCACACTGGAGAGAAATGTAATTAGCATTCCCTCCTTGGTTCTAAGCCTAGTAACACTGAAAAAGAAAAGGCTTAGAGAAAAAGAGGAATGCTATTACTGAAATAAAACATCTAATGAAAGGTTCTTGGGGTATTTTCCTAGAAACCAGTCAATGATTTACAGGCATTTTCTGCTGGAGTCTTTCAGTAAAGGGTCATTAATCTCCTCCACACTTTTCCCACATTGAGAGCCGAGAAAGGATTTCTGGTAAGAACAACTTTGTTTTGCATTTTAGCTCACGGGTGCAGACTTTGATATGTTGCTTTCCTTTCACCTAATTAAGTTTTTCTCCTCAGTCCTCCAAGTTATTTTCATCAGCATTTGTTTCAGACAGCATTAGAAGGGAGGAAGAATGAGCACAACAGATTTGGAGTGGTGCCCTGCCCAGGAGAGGAGACAGGGGCTTGTGATGTCACGATGCTGGGGGCATGTTCAGAATGAAATGGCCCTTGACCTTTCCATTGTGAAGAGCATGTGTTACTCTGCAGATTGTTGGGCAATGATGTGTTTTGCTCCGGATTATAGCCCCTTGGGGATCTAAAGATTAAGCACAAAGTAGATGAAGCTTTGAAATGGGACATGTTACATTTATTAGTTCCATTAAAAGTCATGTGATAGAAACACTAATTTTATTGTTTATTTCTGAGTTTGAAGAAAGTTGAGGGATGCACATTTTCGTGTACCTTTGCCATTTAACTGATAGCAGAAATGTTCTTCAACCACAATTGATTATAGTCAAATTGAGCAAAAATTCCCTTGCATTCTTTTTTTATTTTTGTCAAATTAGGGGAAAAGTTTTAAAGTACATCATTTATAAATACATCAGGTTATATTAATTATAAATGGTTTTGAGTTTTAGCTTGGTATTTATATAAAATCACATTTGCAAAATGTTTCAGTGGTTACTTCTTTCATTTTCATGTTTAAAATGGGTCCCATAATGTTTATAGCAACTGATGGGGCTATGGCATTCACTATATAATACCATGTCATCTTTCAGATCTCAGAAGAGAAGTTATTTCCTCTTGGAACTCTTCTTTGGTTCACCTTTCTGGGTTAGATTCCTCAATTTTCAATTCTGTTTCATGGTTAGTTTTCCCAAGATAGAGAAGGAACTTGGATAGGTGGTGATTCAGGCTTCTCTATCTTATTCTGACAACACTGGAACTTTGGAGGGGTCCTCTGCTGGGTCTTCCACATCCAGCCAGCAATGTGGGAAAAGAGTTGAGAAGGCACAGTAGCTGCACAGCCATTTCCCTCTAAATACATATAGGTCAGTGAATACATAGCAGTTTCTGCATCATATATGTTTGTTTTTACTGTTTACAGAGTGAATATATTCATAAGGAAACACATATATTTTAATTCAGGTAAATGTTCTTGAACATTACATCGCACTGGTGAGTTCATCTTATTTATTTCCTTTTGTCTCCTTTTTCTAAGATCTCATCCTTTGGATGTTGGTAGGCCTGGATGAATCGTCTAGTCATCTTGGCTTTTCTCCCCTCTTTTCTACAATTGCATCTGCTGTATTTTTGAAAGATTCCCATGACATTCCATTATTTTGAATTGTTTTTCTTCTGCTATTGTATTATTAATTTTCTGGAGTTTTAAAATATTCTGTACATACTTTTTCCAAGCTATCCTGTTCTCGATAAATGTTAAAATATCTTATTTTATCTCTTGGTTGACATTAAATATATTTAATACTTATTTTACCTTCAAAATGCTTATTTTTCCTAGAAGTTGCTGATTATTTAATTCAATCTCCATCTTTCATAGATTTCTCTTCAATTTGTCTTTATTTCATCATATATACAACTAGTATAATAAAATTCTTGCTGAAAGCTACCAGTGATATTAGGAGGATATTTATGTGGGAAACTGAGCAATTTTGGTGAAATATTATAGCATTTATTTGTAAAATTCCCAAGAAAAAAAATTCCATTTTCTTTCTGGGATTGCAGTGATGTAAGGGGTGGGGGAGCTTGGAATCTCAGCCTTAGGAATACAATCAATTGCTTAATTTCTACCCTTTACACATAATTTCCCCACTCTCAACCATGCCTGACATCCAGAAATGTCCCATGTTATTCTCTTCAGAGATCACAACTCTGGCCTTATACTGTGGTGGGGAAGTAAGGTCACAGACTGGGTGGAGTGGGGAACAGGATGAGGCACTTGTAGTTTCTTAAACACACTTTTCACTGATTATTTTAGTCTTTTCCATATCTAGCAACTGCCAAGATACATGATATTGCCAATTTTGAAAAAAAAAGAAAAAATCTCTGGTTTTCTATACTGTTGTCATGAAATTAAATTCTCTCTTCTTCTTCTTCTTCTTCTTCTTCTTCTTCTTCTTCTTTCTTCTTTCTTCTTCTTCTTTGTAATAGGGATTGAACACAGGAATATTATACCTCTGAGCTCCACCCCCATACCTTTTTATTTTTTATTTTGAAACAGGGTCTCACTAAACTGCTGAATGTCTCACTGAGTTGCTGAGGCTGGACTCTAACCTGTGATCCTCCTGTCTCAGCCTCCCAAGTACTGAGGTTACACCACCATGCCTGGATCTTCTAAATCTTTTACCACTTGGCCATCTCATTTTTAGTTTCATAAATGCTTCCCGCTCTTCTGTTTGTTCTCTCTATCCTTGTAGAAGTTTGCTTGCAGAGAAATCTCTTTAACTTAACTTTTTTTACTTGGCTTATGTGCAGTTTCAGCAAGAAGGGATCAAACGTGGAGCATTTGTTCAATCCTCTGTATTTAATCAACCCAAATATTTCTTCGATGTTTGCATTTTACCATTACACTGTGAATATCTTAGTGTCAGGAAGCTAATTCGTTTATGTATCCACAATGCCTGAGGAGTTCTGAGAGTATAAACTCAATTAAATCTGATGAACAAGTTAAAATGTGATTAAATATCTTAGGGGGATATAAACATTAAAAATTTTCTAGCCTCCAATGATAAAGTTTCTCTTTGGTTGTTGGGTTAACTTCTTATATAAAATCAACTGTCTACATATCTACTTATTTCTTAGGAATCATTGTAGTTTCATCTGTACAAACCAAATAATTTCTGCTTAACATATAAAAAATCAGCTTAGGAAAGCACCCATTTGAAAAAAAAATGCATTTGGGGACATGCATTATATGGGGTAAATAAAACCATTTCAAATAAAAATGTTATCTATATGACATATTTATATCAGTCTTTTATTTTTGAACACCCTCATTTTACTCTTCTTGAAGTTTCCAAATTCCTAGCCTCCAATTTCTTCTTCTTATTTCAATCCCCTCATAGCCCACTCTTCAAAGCTCCTATCCCTAATCCAAGGTCACAGAAAGTTATTAAAGATCACATAACTCTACAGATCATAGTTCTGAATTTCATTTTAACAATGTTCTATTTGTATCATATTTCATAATATTGATACTTATTGGTCCCTACTTAATGCCAGATAACATCCCTATTTTCAGACATGGCGGCACATGCTTGTAATTCCAGTACTTTGCAGGCTGACAGGAGGATTGCAGGTTCAAGGACAGCTTCAGCAAAAAAAAGACTTCCCCACAACCTATCAAGACCCTCTTTCAAAATAAAAAGGACTGTGGGTATTGCTCAGAGGTAGAATGTCCCTGGGTTAAATCCCCAGCACCATAAAAAAAGTAAAAATAAAAACAAACAAAAATATACCTATTTTTCATGAGGCTTTTATTCTAAGACATGTAGATAGATAAGTTAGCCTTATGAATGAGATGACTTCAGATAGTAGTGATGGCAACTAAAGAAATACAATAGTAATAGAGAATGGGAAATTATTAGTGGAACTACTTTAGTTTGGATAATTACATAAGGTATCTTTGAGAACATCAAATTTCAGCTGAAAAAGAAAGATGAAAATGAGCTGGTCATTCAAGAAGCATTAGAAGTGCATCCTAATCACATGAAAAAACTGATGCCAACTCCCTGGACTGTAATATTATCGTTTCTACGACAGCCAGCAATCTCCTAATGAGCTTGGACAGCAGCCCAGCTTCGAGGTATTCTTTGTTACCATGTTTAGAAGGGATTGTCACAAAAATGGAAAGAAGACATCAATAGTTCACATGAGGCATTGTGGTGACTAAGTCTGAGTTCTTGATGATATCAATGAGAGAAAGCTATTGGATATAGACTGACTGATTGATTAATCAATGTCTGGGGGTTGAGAAAAAAGGCAAGCCTAGAAGAGTGCCTTAGCACCATGCTTGAAGCCTGTTAGATGGTGTTGCATATGTACTGAAATGGGTACAATTTGGGGAGGAGGACTGCAGAGGAAAAGCAAGGATTCTTTCATCTATGCTCATTTCTCTTTCAAAATTCCACTGCCAACTCTTTGAAATGTTTACTCTTTTGTCCTGTTTCTTTTTTTTCTCTCTCTTCTGTTTTCATCTTTGAGTGTTATGGATCACAGACTTACTGATCTGAAACAACACCATTTTGTTATCTAACAGTTTGGTGGTCAGGAGTTGGAGATGGGTCTTGGGTCATAGGACAAGGCTGCATTCCTTTAGTGATGTTCTGGGGGGGATCTATTTTCTTGCCTTGTGCAGCATAAGGGGGGCACTTACACTCCTGGTCCTCTTCCATCTTTAAAACAAGTGCATCACTCTGACACTAGCACCTCAGCCTGCCTGTTTCACTTGGAAGGATGCTTGAGATTATGTTGTACCTACCCATGAATCCAGAATAATATTTTAGGGTCATTCCATATGTTACCCTAATTTCCTTTTCTACATAATGTTATGTATTTGATGAGGATGTGTATGTCTTCAGATTTCCATAATTATGTTTATCATACCCTCATTACTAATTTGTTTATAAGTTCATCGTGAAAGACTACTGGAATATATCCAAAGCCTTCCCTGCATTTTTTGAAATCTGTATTAATATTTTCTATTATCTTGTTAATCTGATAAAATACATTGATTTATTGCACTTACTGAATTGAAATGGATTCTACTCATATTTACTGTATTGTATTCCATTATAGTTGTGGAGTGGATACCAATTTTGCACAAAACATCTTCTTTAGATTATCTTTTAATTGTTCTTATTTTCCTATTTTCAATTGTGTTCATTAATATATTTACATGATAGTTTAGTTTTATTATTATTCTAAAAATTCAGGTTATTTAGCTGATTGGCTTGTCCCATACGGGACTAATACATATTCTAAAGAGATATATTTCTATATTCTTCCTAGATGTGAATCGAAGCCCTTCCCAGCATGTTCTTCTTAAATTATCTTTTAATTGTCTTGGACAGTACTTCACTCAAGACTCCCAAGGAAAAATATCTTGCTCTAGGGCAAAATAATTCCATAAGAGAAAAACAATTTTGTTATATAAGCTGTGTTTTATTTCCCAATAGATGGTCAACAAAGTCTACAGAAAGTCAAGTAATTTATGTTAACATGTATATCTCCAATCCCTCAGTGTTGGGCATATGCACTCAATCATTTTATTGAATCATATTTTCTGCAAGAGCAAACTGTTCATGTTTTATTTTTCCTTGAAAAACTAAAAGGCTTAATACTAGTGGTGATTTTTTAAAGTACAAGGTTAATAATGACTGCCATCATCAGTTTGATTCAGATAAAAAGGTATAAAGAGACTCATTTTAGCCTCAGATATAAACCAAATCTACCCATCAAGTTTTGATTTGAATGGCACTCTAACAGAAGCCTGGAAAATAGATATGAGATCAAGGAGGTAAGATTGATTAAAGCACTGGACAAGTCCCCTAAACACACTAAACCCAGATGACTATTTGAGCTGGATAATGTGACTGCCTTGTTTCACAAATATCTATAAGATGACACTCATCCTCAAATCACTTACTGAATACCATTATGACCAAATATCTGGTTTGCCTAAGATTGCATCCAGACTTTTTTTTCCTACTTACAGTGATACTTATTGGAGAGGGGATAAAAGATAAGAATATATTTTACTTATTTTGATCTTATACATCTGGCCCAAGATAGCATGCTATCACTTCAGAGGGTTTTTAAATAGGTGAAGAATTACAGCCAATGAACATAACCACGGTTACTGTGTTCTAATGATCCAGTGCACAGCTGCATGGGTAACTTCCCAGTTTCTGGAACAAGATAGTGTTCTCTGACATTCCAACAATCCCCTTTATACTACTGCCATCCTTAACGGCCCACCACATTGGAAGCAGAAAATTACCTGAAGAAGAGGAAATAGAGAATTACAGTTATTTTCTCTGCTACTCTTAGATAAGTGTGGAAGTTTTCAATAGAAACTAAAATTTGTAATAAAATGCTAATAGCTTCAATAAGCAGAGCCTGAAGGAATTTGCTAATCCCCTTTTAAGAAAGTCTTCACATTAAACCAAACATGAGCACCCCCTTGTGTTGCCATAGATACTCTCATATCAGACAAAGCCGATTTCAAGCCAAAATTAGTCAGAAGAGACAAAGAAGGTCATTACATATTGATAAAGAGGACAATGGACCAAGAAGAAACAAGGATTGTAAATGTTTGTGCTCTGAATGTTAGTATGCCCACTTTTACAAAACAAATATTACTCAATATAGCCATAATCTGCATATAATTGAGTTAGAACTGTGTCTCTTTCTCCATATATATATAATGTATAATATAATGTATATTATTACATGTATAAGTACTTATGTAATATATAGAGAGAGATACATATGCATGTATATATAACATATCAGTGCCTTATTAATAATTAAATATTTAAGAAATAAGAGAACTAGTCTGGGTTGAATTTTGTTCCCCAACTATATAAGTTGAAGTCCCAAACCCCATTTTCTTGGAACATGACCTTATTTGTTTGAAAAATGTCATTGCAGATGTAATTAGCAAGGATGACATCATATTGGGGTAGAATATGCCCCTAATATAATATGACTACAGTCCTCATAAGAAGAAAATTAGGGCACAGGTACAGAGGGGAGAATGCCATGTGACAGTAGAGGCAGAAACTGAATAGTCACAGCTACAAGCTAAGGCTGCCATGGATTTCTTATAGATCACCAGAAGCTAAGAAAAGGAGGAAATTTTTCACTATAGTTATCAGAGGGATCCTGGCCCCAGTGACACTTTGACTTTGGACTTGTAGCCTCCTCAACTTTGAGACAATGACTCCCTATTGTTTTAGGACTTGTAGCCTCCTGAACTTTGAGACAATGACTCCCTATTGTTGTTGTAGGTCTTGTAGCCTCCTGAACTTTGAGACAATGATTCCCTATTGTTTTAGGACTTGTAGCCTCCTGAACTTCGAGACAATGATTCCCTATTGTTTTAGGACTTGTATCTTCCTGAACTTCAAGACAATGACTCCCTATTGTTTTAGGACTTGTAGCCTCCTGAACTTCGAGACAATGACTCCCTATTGTTTTAGGACTTGTATACTCCTGAACTTCGAGACAATGATTCCCTATTGTTTTAGGACTTGTAGCCTCCTGAACTTTGAGACAATGATTCCCTATTGTTTTAGGACTTGTAGCCTCCTGAACTTTGAGACAATGATTCCCTATTGTTTTAGGACTTGTAGCCTCCTGAACTTTGAGACAATGATTCCCTATTGTTTTAGGACTTGTAGCCTCCTGAACTTCGAGACAATGACTCCCTATTGTTTTAGGACTTGTATCCTCCTGAACTTTAAGACAATGATTCCCTATTGTTTTAGGACTTGTATCCTCCTGAACTTCAAGACAATGATTTCCTATTATTTTAGGACTTGTAGCCTCCTGAACTTTGAGACAATGACTCCCTATTGTTTTAGAACTTGTAGCCTCCTGAACTTTGAGACAATGACTCCCTACTGTTTTAAGCCTCCAGTTTTGTAGAACTTTGCTCTGTAGCAGTCCTAGAAAACTAATACAATAACCTTTATCCAATATATTAACACATTTTTTTTGCGGTACCAGGAATTGAACGCAGGGGCATTCTACCTCCGCGCTACACCCCCGGCCCTATTTTTTTATACTTTATTTTGAAACCAGGTCTCACAAAGTTGCAGAGGGCCTCACTAAGTAGAGAGAGAGAGACTGGGAGAGAGTGAGAGAGAGAGCTGAGGCTCTCCGCGAACCCGGATCCTCCAGTCTCTGCCTCCCAGAGTACTGGGATTACAAGCATGCGCCACCACACCCGGCCCCTAGATTAACACATTTTTTAAAAATTCAAAATTAAGTCTTTCTTTGAATGGTAAACATTGTATTTCATAAAAAGATAAAAAACAGATATAATAAAATTCAAACAAAAAGTGCTATATTTTGGCAAGTTTTGCACGTTCCGTACCATCACTGTTAAGTTTAATAATTTGCTTGAAGAACTCGACATTCCCCCAAAGCTTTTCTACTCAGTTATAGTTTATCACAATGACATGGTACAGATTAAAAAGTGACACAGAAGAGGCATATGGGACAGGGGTCAGGAGAGCTTCGAATTGTCCTTTCTCAGTGGAGTTGTGGAGAACACACTTTTCTTAGCAACTACATTAGATAATATGCATGAAATGTTGTCAAAGAAGAAAGACCACCTGGCAACCAGAGGTTTTACTGGGGTTATGTCATGTAGACATGGTTGACTGTCCATATGGTTGACACTATTTTTAAGCCCCTCTGATGTTCCAAATCCTCAAAGTCCTCCATAAATCACAAGGTTAGCATACGCCCTAGGGCATGGACCTGGATCCTCAGGTTAGCAGAGTTCCTCTTAATAGGCTGGGCCATTCAAGGAGTTAGAGATTACTTTCTAGAGGCTAAAAGAAAATAACAAATATTTCCTTGGAAAAGAATCTCGGTCAACATTCTCATTGATATAATCCAAAAAGACTGACCACACAACATAGAGGAAGAAAGACTTATTTTCTCCCAGTTTTCTTGGAGATTTCAGTTCAGACTATGTGAGGCCAGGTTCTATGGGGCTCAGGGCATGGCAGCGGGAAGTAGAGAGAGAGAGAGCGCGAAGCTCTGCTCTCACATTGTGAAGGCTGGAAGCAGAGAGCAAGCAAGCAAGGGGATTCAAAGACACAAGCACAATCCCTAAGGCCACACTCCAGCGACCCACATTCTCCAGACACACCCCACTGGCCTAGGTTACCACCCAGATAAATCCATCAATAATAGACTTATCTATAATGGATTTATCTACTGATGAAATCACAACCTTCATGACTTAATTGCATCAACTCTGAATATTATTAATATATATGATCTTCAGGGGACATTCTCTATCTAACTATAACAGCAAGGTTAATCCTTGACAGCACAGCATCCTGTACTTTAATTTTTAGAGTACTCCATGCTGTATAGCTGACTGAGTGGACACTATACATTTTGCTCAATTATTTCTTATTGATCCTTCAGGTCTATGCCATCCCTTGAAGACATATTTCCTAATCCAATTAAGTAATAAAAGTTCAGAGGTAGATCAGGATTTACTTAGTGCCTCAGTGGTATCATGCATTCTATTTTCTCCACCATTCTCAAACTGTTGGCATCATATCTTTGTCATCCATGATGTCAAGATGGCTGCCTTAGTTACACACATTTTGCCAGCAACCCTGCAGGAAGAGAAGGCATAAGCAAGGTCTTCTCCTTGAGTGAATGCGATTTTCAGTCAAAGACAACATGTCTCCCAAAAATCTCCTTGCCCACAACTGTGTCACATGGCTGCCCATAGCAGCAAGAGAAAGGGGGCAGAGTACATAAACAACAGATTTATAACTGGCCCCAGGGACACATTTCCCCGTGGTGGCCTTAAAATGAGGTTGGTCTCCTAATAAGAAGGAAAAAATGGAAAAACGGCTTTTGGAAAGTGTAATGGTTTGGACTTAGAATGTCCCCCTAGTTCTCATGAAAATGAAGTAGCAATGTTGGAAGCAGGGCTTGATTGCTAAAGAGGGGTCTCTGGGGCTGTGGTCTTAGGGATTATATTATATATGGTTCTCCCCTTGCCTTGCTGGCAATCTGCTTCTTGCCTCTGTGATGTGAGAGTGGAGTCTTGCATTCTCCCTCTCTCTGCTTCCCACCGCCATGCCCTGAGCTCCACAAACCCTAGTCTCACATGGACTGAGCCCGAAATCTCCAAGGAAACTATGAGCAAATGAATCTTCCTTCCTCTAAGTTGTATGCTCAAACTTTTTGAATTATACAATGAGAATGTTGACCAAGACAGAAAGATACTTAGGGTGATTGTCAATACCTTTTTTTTTCACTCCGTGTTGAATACTTGGTGAGTCTTCAATAAATAGTCAATGTATGAACAAATGAGTGGACAAGGTTATAAAGAGAATTACTTTGGTATCTTTTTTAAAATATAGCAACTTCTTTTCCTTATTTATTTAAATGAGGTGGGCCAAATTGTTTAATGTAAGCCTAATATTTTTATCTGCAAAATAATAGTATTCTGAGATATAGCAAAGTTTACAATTTACAGATGTGTCACAGTGGCTCTTACATTTCTGCTATATAGTAGTTGTGTTCTGATAAGAAAAAAATGTAAAACTTATTCTTTGCAGTGTAGAACAGTTGAATAACAAAACAATATATATGCTAGTATTCCTGTACAGCTCCCTGGGTGGTCTAAGTTTAGGTTTTAATTAGCTTAAATGTATATATTGACAGTAGAAGGACAATCTTGCATTAAGGAAAACTGCTAGTGCTGGCAGGCACCTGTCACAACGCACTGTCTGGATCACTAGGTCACCAGTGGATCATTTTTTACCTCTTCCTCCTTGAGTTCACTTAGGTTCTACGAATGATGGGCAAGTAGAGCAGATCCTGGAGCCATATTTTGCATCATTAACTCTCTTGCCAGTTTTACTTTTGTCTTTTTTGATCCAAGAAAAGCAATTCTTGTCTATTCAAGAATTGAAATAACCTAATTACATGGCTGGCATATAAACCAGCATAAGATGACTCCATATAAGCTAACATAAAATGGTGTGATCTTATGTTAGATTATAGGACAGCAATGTAGCTTAACTAATTGAGGTTTATTTTCCCAGAAAAACCATTACACTGAAAAATAAAAGGACTCCTAAAAGTGCTTTAAAAACTGTCAGATATAATGTGTTTCATGAATATGGTGGGCCTCCGCCTACCTATTGCTTGCAAAGTCTCTGGTTTGGAATGTATGTGTGTGTTGATTCCTATATAATGTGTATGAGCTGATGTTACATTGAAACATTCCAGTACACATGTCATGGCTGTAAATCTAATACCAGGAACACAGAGCATGCAGTCCCAATGTGGTTTCATTTTCATGGAAGGCAGACATATGATCTGGCTCACTGGCTAAAAGTACTAAGGTAAAGTACTGACTTGGAGTTTCCCTGATGTACAAAGTTGCACATACCAAACTTCCCATGCTTGTTAAACCAGATATCCATAAGAGGCTACAAAAATCACCAGGGTGTTTTCTCGACCATTCATGGCATCTTTTGACTTATCAGTTTGGATTTAGTATTTTCACTTCAGGTAACCAAATACCAACTATCATGGTGAATGGACCTCCAAACATATGATTCTTCTAACTTGTCAATCTTCTAAATGTTACTAGGCAATGTAAGACTAGCTACCTTTACTAGAAACACAATAACAAAACCAAGACTCCCAGCTAATGCAGAAGTTTTGAGGATATAAAAAGTTTCTGAAAACATACAATGTTTTCACATACATGGCATATTTTTCCTCCCAAGTCTGTTATGTAAAACTGACACCTTTATAATCACACTCTGAGCATTTGAAACAGTCAAGTGAAAAGCACTATGGAACCGAAAACACACAATAATGGTTATTATGTCTCACTTTAAAGTGAGAGAAAATGTTGCTTCTCTTTAATGTGACTTCCTATTATATTCCTCTCAGATCATTTCCAGTACTATTATAATACATTTCTAGAAAAATTCTTACCTTTGGTATATTTTAAGAATCTTAAAATGGCAAATTATAAGTTTGATTTCATAGCAAGCTGTTTTTACTCTTATAGCTCTCAAATAAATCATGAATCAGAAGGAAAAATTACTTATTCTTTATTAGATATTCTACATATATTGAGCTTCATAAAAGATACTTTGGATCATGCAGTGAATTTGAATACTATATTTAAAAGGCAGGTGAACAGCTTTGAGTGTAGTTTTCTCTTTTTCCCCTTAATAAAATTTTTCTTTAAAAACAGACTTCCTTCTTGAATACACTCCTCTAGCCAAGGCGATACCAGTGCAGTCCCAGAAGCACCGTTAAAGCACTCCACGTGCACAAAACTTTCTTTCAGTCTTAGAAATGGCAGAAATGTGAAATGCTAAGAATATTATCTAGCTGATTCTTAGAAAACTGTAGATTTTGAGCATAAATGAAAATATAACTTTCTAAAATGCATTCTGTAGATATGAATTCTCCTTAACATGCTCAAAGTAGACCACAATTCTGTAACCTGTTCCTTTTGGAGATCAGAAAACTTTTTCAGAGATTCAAGACATCTAAAATCATTAAGGCCTCAATAAATTCTGAAGTAAAATTACTGCATATATAAAGATTTAGTTTAAGTTATAATTTTCTATCCTTACTTTATCCTTTTTCAGCCTCACATTAAATACTATCTGGTATAATTAGGGTCTCATAGAACTTGTTTTCAGGAGAAAAAAATGACTAAAATAAGGTAAATATTAATGAAACTAAAGTTCAAAAGGTTATTATTTTCCTGGCAGAACATTTGATAAAAATTCGAAAATCCTCTGCAGAGTAAATTATGCAAAATACATGTGTCCCTATTCTTGACAAGAAGAAAGATCAGAGCCAGGGATCCCCTCACTAAGTGTGAGATACTCTGATAACTTTGGCAAGCTATTTTATTGATGCTACAACTTGTCTTAAAAGGTGGTTACCAAGTCACTGCTGAATTTTATAATTGCTTTTATATTTATAATATAATGAAGTTATAAACTCCTGTTATCTTCTATTTTACCATATTGTATATTTTATTGATTTTTGGAACTGATGCCATAATATTTATTTATTTATTTATTATCTTTGATATGGCTCCATGCATTCTGATGTTTTTATTAAAAACAATATGAATATTTTTAAAAGTTACCTGTGTCCTTAAGATTTCCATATATCTAGAATGATTTTCACCTAGACAATTACCAAAACATTAAGATACTCCTCACATAATTTATTTCAATCATTATGTAGCAACGGTTTGGTAAATACACTTGGGAAAATTCAGTGTGATTAGCTTTTAGCACATTTTCAGATATTATTTTATTTCTGAGTGTCATGATGGACTTAGATGCTTTAGTAGAATCAATTTGATACAATTGGCCCCAACTACTATTTTCTTTTTACGAAGCTCAAATTGTCATTATTTGGCAGTTACTCTGACACCTTTGTTCTTATTGGCAACATTTTAGCCATTTTTGAAATTATCATTACTTTCTGGCAGTAATAAAATGTCTCTGGGTTATCTTGACTCTTCTGCCCCAAGTGTTGATTTTGCTGTTTCTTTGTGAGGACCATATCAGAAGTCCTTATCCAGTTCCAAGGTTCAATGAAAATAGCCCAATCTGTGAAAAGCAGAGTGACTTCAGAAGTTTTAACAACTCTTCTCATGTCAGAGAAATATTTATTATATATCATGAAGTTATATTTATTTCTATAATTTAGTTTTAAATTTACAGTTATTATTCTTTCCTGCTAAAAGCTTTACTCAGTGTCTTCCCCATTTTGTAGAGCTAGCAGCATAATCTCTGTTCTGTTTTTTTTAGAGCTTTTTTAAAAATCGATATTAATGTACCCTATTATCTGTTCTTCTAATATCTATTTTTAATGTCAACTAATATTCATTGAGTGACAGTTTATCTCCTATTTGTGCCACTCAAAGATTGAGATCAAGTACACAACTAACAAAACAGAGCAGCAATTTTTAAAACTTTTAAAATTTTGTAGGGCAATTGAAAATAACTCAGAATTCAATTTTTTATTACCTTTTATTTAGCAATTTGCGTAGATGATTGGCAAAATGTAGTTTGGATCTAAGTAAAGTCATCACATTTAGTCCTAACATCAACATGAGTGACCCACGCGGTGCAGTGGGCAGCGTTCCAGGAGGACTGAATGGGGACCGAGTCGAGACAGCTCCTTCTCACAGCTGTGATGTGTAGTTTGCTGGGAACAAATAGAAGGAAGATCACCAAGAAGATATGAGTGATCACGGTGGATGGCCCTACATTGCTTCCTTAATTATAATGACTCAAGAATAAAAATACAAAATTCCTATGAAAAGTGAGAAAACTGATACTATATAAAGAGCAAAGAATTTGGAAGCCAGTGAGATGAAATGAATTCCCAACTATGTTTGCAGTTGGTAGTTGACAAGTACATTCTTTACATACTGAAAAATATCACGGACTAGATGTTAAACAGGAATTAAAGAACCACACTGTGTATTTATTTAGATGGCGCTGTCATGTGAAGTCTTTCCTTTGTGTATACAAATGAGGGCTCATTGTCAGTATGAAAGGAAATAAACACATGAAATGGTTTTGATAATTGCTATTAAGGGTGAATATTCAAATACTATTCATATTGCTGTGATCAGATTAACCAGAGTATGAATAAAACTCACAAATCCACAGAGTGATGATAATGTGTTGGATTTGTATAGTTTAAAATTGTGATCTTGCAGATAAATAATCATCCCATTCCATTTATTTATTTATTTATTTATTTATTGCAAATACAACAGGGTACTGCAAAGCAAACTATTGGGTCTCTTGTATGGGAATGAAACTTTTTCTATTAAGTGAGCTGACTGGAGTGTTTTGTTTGTTTCAAGTTGCTTCTCACGATGACAAGTTAGTTCTAAAATAACACATAATTTTCTTAGGTCTTAGGTCTTTTCCTCAGGAAATGGCTTGTGATTTTCCTACATCAATTTTAAGGATTGTTATTGCTTTGTCAGTTTCTAATTGTGTGAACATCAATCTTGTTACAAAATAAAGATATTTAAAAATTTGATTTCACCCTGGAAAGCCACTGTGAGTAATGAAAAATGATTGATAGCTAGTTTTCTTATCAATAAGAGATATTTTAATTTGCAATTTTATGGCCAATATTAATAAAAACTTAATTTCAATTAAGTGAAAGCACACAGGTCATATCTAGATAACAGAAAAGATGCTGGCATTTTTTTTTATTTGGAGAAAAATGTTTACTTCCAGGAAAGCTTTATTAAATGGAATAAACATATTATGGGAAAGTAGGGAATTCTGGCAAGAAAAGAATATGTTAAAAATAGCATTTTTATGTTGACTATGACTATGAACTAACAGATGTTTTCCTGAGAAGAAAAGCTAGCTCTAAGATGATGTATTCATATTTCTGAGCAAAACACAAAAAACAATTTTTTTTATTGGTGTACTGTAATCATACCTCATGTTGAAATTCAGAATTATAGTAACATTCCTGCACACAGCACTTGGTAAACCTCCCCCCAACTCCCACCCGGCTCCCTCACCCTCCCCGTGCACGACATTGAGATTGGCAATGATAATTTTTTGAATATGCATCATGTCCATTGAAGTGTTTCCTTCATCAAAAATCCCCCACCCACCCACCTCCCTCCCTTGGGTCCTTTCCATCCCTTCGCTAGGGTTTCTCCTCCTTTTTCTAGATTCACTTTTGTATCTTAATTTCTCCTTAGCTTCTACATATCAGGGAAAACATATGGCTTTTCACTTTTTGTGACTGACTAATCTCATTTAGTGTGATACTCTCTAGTTCCATCCATTTTCCTACAATTGAAATAATTCTGTTTTTCTTTCTGGCTGAGTAGAATTCCATTATGTTTATATCCGATAATTTTGTAGTACATTAATCTGTTGATGGACACGTAGGCTGGTTCCATAATTTGGCTATTGTGAACTGTGCTGCTATAAACATAGTTATGCATGCGTTATCATATCCCTTTGGGTAGATATCCAGTAGTGGTATAGCTGGGTCATATATTAGGTCCATTCCCATTCTTCTGAGGATCCTCCACATTGTTTTCCAAAGTGGTTGCACCAACAATGTATCAGAGTTCCTATTTTCCCACATCCTCATCAGCATTTATTATTATTTGTGGTTTTAATTTTTGCCATTCTGATTGGGGTTAGGTGAAATCTCAGGGTAGTTTTGATTTGCATCTCTGATTGCCAATGATGTTGAACATTGGCCCAGATGCCCATGGGTCCTACTTCTGTTACAGTGCCTTCTGTCCCCCAGTGTGAACCTATGGCCTCATGGGGTGTACCATATAATCAGTTGAGTGGGGTGTACCATATAATCAGTTGACAGAAGAAGAGAAAGCTCGGGCTTGGTTTACAGATGGTGCTGCACGATATGCAGGCACTACCCGAAAATGGACAGCGGCAGCCCTGCAGCCCCTCTCTGGGACATCCCTGAAGGACAGTGGTGAAGGGAAATCTTCCCAGTGGGCAGAACTTCGTGCAGTGCACCTGGTTGTGCACTTTGCTTGGAAGGA
>PVJS01024918.1:0-28285 GCA_004027185.1 Glis glis
AACCAAAAAAAAAAAAAAAAAAAATAGATGGTGATAAACTATGTATGTATAATATAATACCTAGAGCAGTCACTATGAATGCTAACAAAGACATTCAAAAACACTATAGACAGAACAAAATGGAATTCTTAAAAATGTTCAAGAAACTCACAGGAAGGGAAAGAAAGAAAACCAAGAGATTAAAAAAAAACAGAGAACAAAAAAAAATAAAATCACAAAATAAACTATCACATCAGTAATCACACTTAATATAAATTGTCTAAATACAGCAATTAGAAGAGATTGGGGGGACCTTGGCCAAAAAGTAGAGTTTCAATTAGACAGGGGGAATAAATGATAAGTCTTTTAGATGAGTAATATTTCAATTAGTTTAATTCAGTCATTCCACCCTCTATACATAAATTATGACATCACCATGCACCCTACAATTATATATGATTATTGTTTCTTAAAAAAATAGAGATTGGCATAGGGATTAAACACATTACCCAACAGTATTCTGGCTGTCTACCAGAAATTTACTTCAAATATAATAAGATAGATATTTTAAAGTAAAAGGGTAAAAATATATGCTATGAAAATATTAATCAAAATAATGCATGATTTGCTCTACTACTATCAGGTTAAGTAATCTTCAGAGCAAAGAAAATTACCAGGGACCTTACATGATGATAAAGAGTCAATCCAACAAGAAGACATTGAACCCCAAATGTGCACATACCAAAAAACATAGCTGCAAAATATGTGAACCGAAAACTGATAGAATTAAAAGGAGAAATAGGCAAGTCCATGACTATAATTGGAATGTTCAATATCCCCGCTCAACAATCAATAGAATGAGACCGAAAATCAGCAAGGTTGTAGAGGAACACAACACCACCATCAACCAACAGGTTCAAAGTAACATTTAGAGAGCACTCCACCCAAGGAGAGCAGAATACATATTTTTTTTCAAGAACCTGCAGAACCTATACCAAGACTGACCACATCCTGGGGCATAGGGCAAACCTCAACAAGAAATTTAAACAACCTGAGCCGGGCGTGGTGGCGCACGCCTGTAATCCCAGTACTTGGGAGGCTGAGACAGGAGGATCGCAGGTTCATGGCCAGCCTCAGCTACTTAGTGAGGCTCTCTGCAACTTAGTGAGACCCCATTTTAAAAATAAAGAATAAAAAAAAAATAGGGCTGGGATGTAGCTCGGAGGTAGAATGCCCCTGGGTTCAATCCCCAGTACTACAAAAAAAAAAGAACTAAAATATCCTATTTGTTCTCTGATTACAATGGAATCTTCCACAAAGGAAGAATTTGCCAAATATCTGTTTTCTCAATGTCTTAGCCCCAGACTCACCTTTCTTTCCCTGCTTGAGATGCTGAGATTCTTTTTATTATTATTATTTATTTATTTTGTGGCACTGGGGATTGAACCCAGGGGCATTCTACCTCTGAGTTACACCTCTAGCCCTATTTTAATTTTTAATTTTGAAACAGGGTGTTGGAGTACATGGGGGCAAAGAAAACATGGCTTGACAGCAGGGAACCAGCTTTGTTCAGGAATAAAACCTGGAAGAAGGCAGGCTTTCTAACGCTCGTGGGCTCTCTCTCCAGTCACAGGGTCCCACTAACTTTCAGAGGGCCTCACTAAGTTGCTGAGGCTGGCCATGAACCTGCAATCTTGTCTCAGCCTCCCAAGTACTGGGATTACAAGCGTGCACCACCACGCCCAGCTAGAGATTCTGGGATTCTAAATTGCTATCAGACTCTGGCAACAGAAGACACTGGAGGGGAGACAGGGAGCTTGCTCTGTCCTGGAAGCTTCCTGTTTCTGAATCACCCAGCTAAGCTGCTTCACCCAGCAGCACCAGTTACTTGGGACAGCAGCAGCTGAACCCACACTTGGAGAACCCACGCATAACATGCTGCTTCAGAAACACTAGCACCAGCTGGCAGCACTCCCTCCTCACAGGTGTGGGTCCCAGGCCCATGCCCCCTCCTCCTAGCTCAGGGACATCAGCACCAGTTGAGCAGTGCCCCTTCCTCTAAGCTTCCACCCTCTCCCTCTGCACCCCAGACTTAGGGGTGACAGGCGCTTCCTGCAATTGCTACTCCATGTTCCTGTTTTGACCTTTCAGTTCTTTAATACCCAGCAAACAATTCTTTCTATTAAATGTTCTCTCTTAAGCAAACCAGAATAGTTTCTCGCTCCTAACTAGCAGATACTGCAAGTCCCACATCGCTTACCTGACACTAACTTCTCCTACTGGAAGCCATTCTCCAAGCATGGTTGTCATTACTGTGGCAGTCACATCAGGAGCTGCGAGGCACCTCTAAAACACCACACCTCTCAAGCAATCAGTTCACAGGAAGCTCACCTGAGTATGGAAGGGGAGGTGGTCTAGACCTCACTCAATGCTCCTACCACCTGGATCCCCTTTCCTCTTATCCCTCCTGCCTCCTGGGCTCCAGATTACTGGCTCCTTTCTCAGATCTTCCCATTGAATTCCTTTTCTGGCTCCTGTTACCCAAACTATCCATCACAGTCTGACCCTGCCTTCCAGTTAGAGCATGTCTGCTGTAAACCTGTTTCCTTTTAACCTCTCTTCTGTGGTGGGATGGATTGAGCATATACAGCAATTTTGAAATAGTCTGTATGTTGTCTTCCTTTTGTATGCATGTGTACTGGGATAAATATCAGTGTTGTGTACCAGTCTTTCTAGTTCTTGGTCTTCCTGGGACCCAGTACGATTATGCTTTCCAACCCCCTTCTATAATTCGTGTCCATCAGTAAAATGTGAATGAAGATGACAAGAGTTGATGCATAATTCTGCACCTTCCCCTTTTTCCTGCTGTTGGCAGCTAATGATGCTCCAGGAGGACAAGCCTCCCTCCACCTTGTCCCTTAGTGGGACTGAGGTGAACAGGTGCTCCCACTAAGCCCAATGAACAATTAGCATAAGCAGGACGTGAGCCTTTGTTTTAAATCACTAGATAGATTTTGTGGCTTTATTTTGTTACAACAGCATAACCTGGCCTAACCTTACCGATATTTATGGTGGCTCAGGGTGTTCGTGTCTTGTTAGCAATTTAGGGTTTGGTGCTTTCTGGTTAAATTCCACATTGAATGTTAATGAGGTGATGGTGAGATGGGATTTCCTGTGATGGTTCATACTGGCACAGTGTAATAGCACCTCTAAGAAAGCTATACTACATTCGTGAGACCCGGTTTCAAAATAAAGTCTAAAAAAATAGGGCCGGGGGCGTAGCGCAGAGGTAGAACGCCCCTGCGTTCAATCCCTGGTACCGCCAAAAAAAAAAAAAAAAGAAAGCTACACTACACTGGAGGATGAGCTGTGCCCCTGCATGCCCGAGGACTAATAATGAGGCTTCTCAGAACTTGGATACAGTGGTAAGTTTCCACTTTGAAAGTTAAAGTATAAGCCAACACATCATAAATAGGAGCAAAGATAAACAATCACCTTCATAGACAGAATGGCTACTGAAACAGAAACAGCTAGTAGTACCATTCATTTTATTCCATTAAATGTCTAAGGATGATGTGTGAATTGGAAAGAGAGTGTTCAGAAATGGGAAGACAGGAAGGAGAGTCAGAGAGGTAAACTCATTCCTCAAATGTTCATTAAGCTTCTCTTTCATGCCCACTGCTGGACACTAGAGATACAGCAGTGAGCATGACAGTGAGGTCCCTGCCTTCAAGGAACATAAAGCCAGAAGAGAAGAAAGACAATTGAGCAAGAAGCTATAATGAAGCCGGATGCTCACCATAATATAGAAACACAAGTACATGGTGTTCTGGAAGCTAGACAGTAATAGGAGTCAGACAGGACAGGCGGGGGTGGGGGGTCAGGGGGTAAGGCATAAAGTCTCAGCTATGCCAGGTGAGTAAATTCTAAAGATTTGCTGCACAACACTAGGTCTGTAGTCAACGGTACTGAAGTGAACACTTAAAAATCTGTTAAGACAGTGATCTCTTGTTAAATGTTCTTGCCACAACAAAAGTAAACAAAAATGCAAATATAAAAAAGGAAGAATATTCTAACCAGAGAGACCAGTGTGAATAGTTTCTGAGACTAAACAAGACAAAGGAATTTGGCATGACCAGAGCATGGACTGAGGGGAGAGAGGCCACTGAAAAGAAGGCTCCAGATCTCACATGGCTTTAGAGTCTGGGTTAAGGGGTTTTGAGTAACCCAGATGTGTGTGTGTGTGTGTGTGTGTGTGTGTGTTACTGGGGATTTAACCCAGAGACATTCTACCTCCAACCTACACCCCAGCTCTATTTTGTTTTTTTGTTTTGTTTTGTTTTGTTTTGTTTTGTTTTGTTTTGTTTTGTTTTGTTTTGAAACCAGGTCTTGCTAGGTTGCTGAGAATCTCACTAAGTTGCTGAGACGGTCCTTGAACCCATGATCTTCCTGTCTCAGCCTCCCAAGTACTGGGATTACAGGCGTGCATCACCATTCCCAGCTATAGATGTACCTTTGAGAACAGGTCTCTGGCTATGGGGAGGAGAGCTGTTCAGAGGTGAGCAAAGAGGAGACTTGGGAACCAGTTAGGAGAGAGATGCTGGTGGCCTGGCCTCAGGGAGTAACGGCTAGAAGGAAAGAGCGACGTGCAGGAAGCACAGATGGGAGGAGCTGGTGACTGACCGGCCAGAAGAAGAAGGGAGGAGGAGGCCACAAGCATGATTCCTAGTTTCTGTCTTGAGTGAGCAGGCAGATAATAATACCAGTTATTGAGTGGAGAACCCGGAGGGGAGCAGGCTTGGGGTCTGGAGTTCAAGATAGGTATCAGGACCCATGTAAGAACAGCCCAGGTGAGAAGGGGCCCAGTTTAGACAGAAGCAAGATCCAATTGGCTGGATTTGCAGCTGTGGCTGTTTTAGTTCGGCTGCCGTAACAAAACACCACAGGTGTTGTGGGAAATTTAAACAACAGAAGTTCATCTTCTCACAGTTCTACAGTGAGATCAGGAAGTCTGAGATCAGGTGCCAGTGTGGTTGCATTCTGGGGGGGACCCTCCTCCTGGCCTGCAGGCATCCACCTTCTTGCTATGTCCTCACATGGTTGGGGGTGGGAGGGCTTCCTCTTCTTATAAGACCACAGTCCTATAGGATTAGGACCTCAGCTTTATGCTTTTATTTACGTTAATTACCTCCTAAAGATCCTGTCTCCAGATACAGTCACATTGGGGATTAGGGATTCAACATATGAATGTGTTGAGCCTTTAGATCAGGTAATCAAAAATGATGGCTATTTTTATTTTTACTGGGGAAGAAGAATAAGGATTAATTAAAAGACATGAGAGAAACATTACATTTTATATCGATATATGACTTCTACCGTTGCTGACCTAATATTGGGGTGAAATGGTTAATCAAAATCTTTCCCTCAGTTCTGCAGGGCTGTGGGAGGAAAGGCATTCTTCATCACTACAAAATACTAGTCCGGTTTTCATTGCTACAAAGAAATACCTGAGGCAGCTAACTTGTAAAGAGAAAAAGGTTGCTTAGCTCACATTTCTGGAGGTTCTAAGTCCAAGATTAGGTGGCTCCACTGGTTTGGCCTCTGGTGAGGGTGGCAGATGTCAGCACATCATGGCAGGAATGGGCATGTGTGGAAGAGCTTACATCGCCAAACAGGAAATCACAGAGAGAGATGGGATCTCACAATGGTCCACAATGGCCTAAGCACCTCCCACTAGACCCTACCTCCCAAAGATTCTACCACCTTCCAATAGCTCCACCCTGGGGACCAAGACATTAGTCACAATGGACTCTTAGGAGATGCTCAAACCACACCCAAACCATAGCAGGAGATGGTGGTCAGTGGAGTTGCCCATTGAGTGGCATTGAACCCATGTTTCTACCCAAAGGGATCCATTCTCTATCTTGAGCACCATTGCCCTCAATCTGGAAGATACTCTTCCTGCAAAATGCAGCTACAAATGACTCCTAATTGGCAGGGATGATGTGTATGCTTATACTCTTGATTGTGTGGTTACAGATGTCAAAACATCAAATCATACACTTTAAGTATGTGCAATCTATTGTGCACCGATTAAACTTCCACCAAGTTTTTAAAGCACCTTCCAATTATCACCACAGTTTACCAAACACTGATCCAGGTAGACAATACCAGAGCTGGGGACAGGGGTAGTAAACTAAGGTGCAGGATAAAGTGTGCGCAAGTTAGAAAGAGATGAAAAGCACTTTGAAGCATGTGTTAAAAGAAACAAACCTCCAGGAGAGCGACTGATCAAGATTGCAGTTAAAATAAGCCAGAATGTTTATAGATGCAAAGACTAAAATTGACTTGTATATAATGTTGAAGTCCCTGAAAAGCTGTAGGCCATCTCTGCCCCACTGAATGGGACAGAGGTGATCTGGGACACAGTAGAGCCCTACAGGACACCCTTTCACAGTCTCTTGCCCCCAACCCATACCCCGTGCTGCTGTGAGAATGACCTTTGTCAGAGAACATTTTCATCATGAACTCGGTCTCCATCTTCTGTGGTCTCTAATGGTTTACAATGCCAAATACAACTTCCACTTTTTCTCTCTCGACTTTTCTCCTCTATCATGTTCAAGTGTCACCTACCAGCTCTCCTTCCAGCCTTCCTGGCTTCCCCAGGGGTACCTGCTTCCTGTCCTCTCCCAGGCTGCCCTTCCCCCTTTTAGACCCATCCTAACTTTACATCCTCTGCAAATCCTTCTTGGCTTCACCACCAGATGATCATTTGCCTTTCCTTTCATTAAAAAACTATCTCTAGAGACTGTATTTCTGAACCCAAAACTGGGACATGTGGAGATAGTTTTGCGCTGTTAACAGATGTGAAAGATAGTCTGGGAAATGTTGCTTGGATGCTCCAAAATTGGGCTTTGGCAGATGTTCTCATACTGGATGGGGCCAGGGAGCAAAATATTTGAAATTGTGATTGGCTAGGGTGTCCAGGATGCATGGCTGATTCTGTCATTTGGCATGAGCTACACACAGTACATTATTAAATTCTTGTATTAATATCTTTTTTTCCAAAACCAAACTTTAATTACCTTGGGGACAGGAACTGTGTTCCTATCTCAATAGCCTTCTGACACCTAGGCAGGGCCTGGCAAATGCTGTAGAGCAAAGAAATGTTGATGAATGAACAATCTCAAATCCATCAATTCTGCGGGAAGCGACTCGCATTCAGGGTCACCATCCTCCACCCTTTCTGATCCATTCCCCTGTGAACGGCAGCCTTCATCTGGGATGCAGTTCATATGCGTGATACAGTGAGTGAGGAGAGTCAGGATGCAGAAGGAATCTTAATAATTCTTTTTTTTTTTTTTTGCGGTACCAGGGATTGAACGCAAGGGCGTTCTACCTCCGCGCTACACCCCCGGCCCTATTTTTTATACTTTATTTTGAAACCGGGTCTCACACAGTTGCGGAGGGCCTCACTAAGTAGAGAGAGCGAGAGAGAGCGAGAGCGAGAGAGAGAGAGAGAGAGAGAGCTGAGGCTGGCCGCGAACCCGGATCCTCCGGTCTCCGCCTCCCAAAGTACTGGGATTACAAGTGTGCGCCACCACGCCCGGCACGGAATCTTAATAATTCTAACATACTCCCAGTGCCTGGCAGAGCCTTGCCTACAAGTATATCCATTAAGCTAATATTTCTAGAAAATTGATTAGCAAGCCAGGTGTGGTGGCACACGCTTGTAATCCCAGTACTTGGGGAGGCGAAGACCGGAGGATCCGGGTTCATGGCCAGCCTCAGCTCGTCTCTCTCTCTCTCTCTCTCTCTCTCTCTCTCCATTTAGTGAGGCCCTTGCAACTTCATGAGACCCGGTTTCAAAATAAAGTATAAAAAAATAGGGCCGGGGGTGTAGAGTAGAGGTAGAACACCCCTGGGTTCAATCCCCAGTACCGCAAAAAAAAAAAAAAGAAAATTGATTAGCATTTTTCTAAATGTTTTGTATATATTCTCTCATTTAAACCACATAACCATGTTATGATTTGGATCTTAAATGTTTCCCCCAAAGACCACATGCTAAAGGTCTGGTCTCCAGCTGATGATACTGTTGGGAGGTAGCAGAAACATTAGCCAGGCATGGTGGCCCACACCTATAATCCCAATACTTGGGAGGCTGAGACAGGAGGATCAGTTTCAAGGCCAGCCTTAGCAACTTAGTGAGGCCCTCAACAACTTAGTGAAGTCCTGTTTCAAAATAAAAAATAAAAAATGTGCTGGGGGTGCAGCTCGGAAGTAGAATACCCCTGAGTTCAATCCCAAGTACCATATACACAAAAAGACACATTAGGAAGTATGGCCTAACTGGAGGAAGGGGGGAGGGGGTGCCTTTGAAAGGTTTATTTTAAGCCAGGTGTGGTGGTGCACACCTGTAATCCCAGTACTTAGGAGGCTGAGACAGGAGGATCCAGTTTCACGGCCAGCCTCAACTACTTAGTGAGGCCCTCCGCAACTTAGTGAGACCCTGTTTCAAAATAAAGAATAAAAACTAGGGCTGGGGGTGTAGCTCGGAGGTAGAATGCCCCTGGGTTCAATCCCCAGTACTACAAAAAAAAAAGAAAAACAAAAAAAGAAAGGTTTATTTTGCCCCAGCCCCTTCCTCTGTCTGTCTCTCTCTCTCTCCCTCCCAGCCCCCATAATGTGAGCAGCTTTGTTCCACCATAATCTTCTGCCATGATGCACTGCCTCACCACAGGCCCAGACACAATGGAGCCTGCCAACCACTGGCTAAGATTGGTGAAACTATGATCTAAAGTCTTTCCACCTCGAGGTTTATTTTCTCAGGTATTTTGTCACAGCAACAGAAAGCTGATCAAAACTATGATCCTACTATAAGCCAGGTATTATATTCAGGAAACTGAGACTCAGAGGTGTGGAATCACTCATTCAGCATCACACATGGGAGACAGAACCCAGCCCAGGCTGTGTAGCACCCAAGTCCATGTTTTCTCCCAGTATGAAACAGGATCCCTGCATTTACACGTTAGAGTACCACTGCTCCATGCAGGTTCTTCTTTGAGAACTGATTGGCAACAAAGCACTTAACATAGCAAATGTTCAAAAACTGTTAGCTATTGTTAATATTCAACTTTCTATTTAAAATCATCTGGTCATATTCAACATTTTGTTTCTCAAAACAACTTTAAGCAGTGGGTAGAACTCTGTTATTATCCCTGGTGGTACAGGTGAAGAAACTGAGGCTCAGATGAGCTAGGGGACCCGGGTCTTTCTCCCCCTGTCCAATGCTCCTTCTGCTCCACCACTCACCACCTTTTAGACCATATTTCCATCCAGTCTGGAACATTCTTACCAGCCCCACAGTGCAGGGCTGTTCTCAGCTTATGCCCTGTTAGACTCTCACCTCCCAGGCAGATGCAGGGGTAAAACCTTCCAGCCATCCCAGAGAGTCTAAGAAAAAGCAGATCCGACCTCCTCAGGCATCATATTCCCACTCTCTGAAGGACAAAGAATAGCTCCAACATCCAAGATGAAACCTGGGGCAGCCCCTGCCGGGCTTCCTCCTCCAAATCTCCTCTTCTGTGCAGACTCCCCTCAGGAGTCCCCTGTATGGAGACCTCTTCTGACTCCCTCCTCTGAGTTCCAAGGACCTGGGACGCAGGACAGGAAAGTGTGCATTTAGCCATCCTGCATGACCAGCTCTAGGCAAAGGCTGTTGTATGACTCTACCACTCTGGGCCCATAAAATTAATTGGTGGTCTTCAAACTTGTATTTTTAATAAAAGATTTTTTTCATACTCAATTTTTTCAGAGCCCATAATAAAAAAGACGAAGGTGATATCAGTTTCTTTTGACATTTTAAATATTCCACATGCAGAATAAAATGCATCTTTGTTTAAGGAAGCCATGGGTCACTCTGCAGATTGCTAGAACTCTGAAGATTGAAAAGTCCCCAGACCACTGGGCCACTGAGTGCCGTCCAGCTCCACCATTCTCTGGGATAACAGGTACAGCTTGTGAAAGGCAGTGTGCTTATCCTTAAATCAAACAAGGTTTTGAAACGAGGGTCAGTAGCACTCCATGTGGGCCTCACACATTCCATGTTGGTAGCTACCGGATTCAAGGGAAGACGGATGCTGAAGGAGAACACTACAGTTTCCCAGGCACTGCATCCTCGCAAAGCCCTTATAATGTGAATGCATTTCAGCCCCCTGGGACCACCCCGAGAAGATGCCACCCTCCTTTCCCACCTCCTCTCTGTTCCTTCCTGCCAACTCCAGCACCACAGTGTTCTTTTCTCAGTATATAAATTTAGCTGCTCTGGGAGCACCAGCCAGGCTCAGCAACTGTGCTCTCTGCAGGTGGTGTGAGTCACTGGGTCTCGGGAGGGGCCTCCCCTCGCAGGCACGCCAGCTGGCCCTCCATCCTCCCTTCTCCGCTGGCCAGCGGAGCCTGCTCAAACACACCTGACGGATGTCTCTGGAATTTTGATGCTCACTCACCAGAAAATCAAAGTTATAATTAGATCCACCCAGAAGATGTTCCCTGCACTTGGCTTCTCTAACTCCAGTTAGCTTTTTTTCTGTCCCCATATGCAATTTATTCACTATGGACATGTTATTCAGATCAGATGGTGAAAGCAGGCCCAGTGTGCAGTGAGGCAGCACGCCTTTCTTCCCACCCCAAATTCTAAATGTTCGAGGGATTTTAAGCCCAGTCTGATATTTTTCCTTTCATCACTTGCTATTTCACACAGGTCTGCTTATCCCAGTCTGTCTCATAAACATATATGGGCCATGTTCTAGGTCTATAGGCCATTGAGTGATAGGTGCACTTTCTTTCAACATGGGGGAGAGGCCGCCATCTAGTGTCCAATAAGAGAAGTGCAAGCATGAAAGGTGCGACCTCTGTCTGAACGAGTACATTGCACCTGCCTATTTCTGGGAACCTTGGTGACAGTGTGTCACACAATCAGACAGGCTGCACATATGAAGCAGTTGAAGAAGTGGTGGGTGATTAAAAAAAATACTACTCTCTCCCAGAGCAGAGTGAACAACTGTCCTGGTTTACCTGAGACTAAGGGGGTTACTAAGGACAGAGGATTTTCAGTTCTAACATCAGGAAAGTCCCTGGATAATGGGCAAATTGGCCACCATATCTGGAGACATGAAATAGCTCTGGGAGGAGAAACTGCAAGAAATAAGCCACCCTGGGATTCTGGCTGGGAGCATAAGACTGAGCTTTAGAAGAAGAATTTTTGCTTTTAGAGAACAGACTGGGTTTTGTGGTTATCAGAGGGAAGAATGCTGGGCGTGGTGGCACAGCTTGTAATCCCAGTACTTGGGAGGCTGAGACAGGAGGATCACAGGTTCGCAGCCAGCCTCAACTACTTAGTGAAGCCCTCCACAACTTAGTGAGGCCCTGTTTCAAAATAAAGAATAAAAAATAGGGCTGGGGGTGTAGTTCAGAGGTAGAAGTTCCCTGGGTTCAATCCCCAGTAGCACACACACACAAAAAAAGAAAAAAAGCAAAAGGAAGAAGCTCAACCAGGGAGCAGAGAAATCTCCCCAGGCATGTGTTAGTCAGCTGCTTGTCACTGTGACCAAAATACCTGACACAAACGACCTGGAGGAGGAAAGACTTATTTTGGCTCGCAGTGTCAGAGGTTTTGGTCCGTGGTAGGCAGCTCTATTGCTTTGGGCCTGAGGTGAGAGGCAGAACATCATGGCAGAAGGGCATGGGGGAGGAAAACTGCTCAGCTCAGGGCAGCTGGGAAGCAGGGGGCGGGGCAGGGTCAAGGTATAGTCCCCAAGGGCACCACCCCAGTAATCTCCTCTAACCAGGACCCGCCCTCCTACAGCTTCCACCACCTCCCATTGGTCCCTTCAGCTCTCAATGGATTAATCCACCAATGAGGTCAGAGCCCTCAGGATCCAATCACTCCCCTCCCCACCCCACCACTGGACATTGCAGGACTGGGACCACGCCTTCAGCACAGGAGCTTTGGGAGACACTTTATATCCAAATCATAACAGGCCACTGGCCAAAGAAAGATATCCTAATCAACAGAATGAGTGAAGCTCAAGGCCTTCTCTGTGTCCTCCAGACTGAAGAATACAAGATTGTTTCTCTCCCACTGGAACAAAGGCCGGTTCTGCACCCACTGCTACAGGCTGGGCCTTGCTGATCTAGACAAGATGTTGCTTGTATACATTCCTCAGATAGCCTCGGGGCTTCGGGTAACCGCATTTCTGCTACACTAGAAGTAAACCAGAACTTGTTGCTTCACTGACCATCTGGGAATCTCCCAGTGAGCAAGGGGACTTCGGGGTCAACTGGGCTCACGTGGCAGCTCTGCCACTAACAAGCTGTGACTTCGCTGTTCTGAAGCTCCTTTTCCCCCACGTGGTACTGTGCAGATGGGATGAGGCAGTGTATGGAGCTCAGTCCAGGGCCCAGCACTGGGCCAGCACTCGGTCCACTGCAGCCCCGCAGGCCGACAGCAACCCAGAAGCACTTTGCAGTCCTGGGCCTCTTCCCTGGCTTCCAGCTGGCCCCAGACTGAACCTTCTTTCCTTCCTATGTAGCTTCCATCACCTGCTGTACTTCCTGATTTCCTTCCCACCTAGTACTTCCCCCCGCCCTCACCCCCAGGACTGGCCGCAGAGTGGGGCTTAGCGTAGCCAATGTGGAGACTCGTGAGGAGGCCCGCGTGAAGCGCCCAGAGCAGAGCCCGACACAGGTAAAGCTTGCAAGTGCTCCTGTCATTGCTGTGGTTCTCTCACCTCCACTTCCTCACCACAGGCCCTGGGCTTTTCAACCACTGCTGGAGTCCAGGAAACAAAAAGTCAAGAGATCCTCCAAGTTTCACCCTAAAATCTATGCAATGGTGGATAGCTTCAAATGCCTTCTTGTCCAACAAAGACTTACAGCCCCTTTGCCAGACTATGGGAGGCAGGACAAATGTATCCCTGCCCTCAGGGGGCTTCTGGCCAAAGGTGAAGCCAGGCCTTAGAGGGGAATTACAACGAATTGCAAGGGACAGGGCTGGAGGGCTGAGGGAACATGGAATGGAGAACTGTCTCCCAGGGGGGATGGCTGAGAGGTCATAATTAAACCAAGACATGAGAGATGAGGATGGGAAGGAGCCCACTAATCGAACAGGTGGAGGAGGGTAAAGGCAGAGAGAATTCCCAATCACAGGGAAGAGGGAAGACTGCCCATGCCAGGGACTATGAGAAGACTGGAAGCTGGGTGTGGTGGCGCATGCTTGTAATCCCAGTACTTGGGAGGATGACTCTCATCAACCCTAGTGAGACCCTGGTATTGGGGATTGAGCCCAGGGGCATTCTACCTCCAAGCTACACCCTCAGCCCTATTTTTTATTTTTATTTTTGAAACAAGGTCCCAATAGGTTGGTGAGAGTCTCACTATTTGCTGCGACTGTCCTCAAACCTGCCATCCTCCTGTCTCAGCCTCTCAAGAACTGAGATTACAGGCATGTGCTACCATGCCCAGCAAAAATAAAATAGGTCTGGGGGTATGACTTGGAGGTAGATTGGCCCTGAGTTCAATCCCAAGTACCACAAAAAAAGGAAAAAAAAGAAAAGAAAGAAATACTAAAAAAGGCAAGCAGTCCAGAGTATAGAATCAGAACCATTCAAGTAGGAACACACACACACACACACACACACACACACACACACACAAAGAGAGAAGGCTAGAAGACAGAGCTAGGGAAGCAGAAGGAGACGATGTGTGATGGCAGAGGAGCTGGAGCTGCCAGGACCTTGAAGGTCTTTGGAAGCAAACTGCACTTGTGCTTACAAAGAGTTTGGAGCAGGGAATACACAATCAAATTGGAATCTGGAAATCTCATCCTCTCCTCCCTAAGGGTGGAGCTGAGCAAACTATGTCTCATTCCTTTCACTAAATTCTTCAGAGAGGTGCAGTCGGAACAGTCGCAGGTATGAAATACGGGCTGTGCAGGTAGATACATTTCATTCCCCAAAGAATTCCAGACTAGGAGGCCTTTTGGGCAAGACAGCATCTATCTTCCTAGCAAGCCATCCCTGTGGGAGGGAAAGGGTTGGAGAGTGGGCCCCAGATGGTGGGGGGAGGCTGGGAGCTACAGCAAGCCAGCTGCAGTGCCTACGTGGGCCTCCTTTTTCTTTTTATAACTAATTTTATTGCTAGTTTTTACAACTGGTCAACAAATACAGCTTGTAACCCCTACATATTTGTTAAGTCCCTTCCTTCTGCATCCGCTGGTCTGCCATGATTTAACACAAATAGCCTCAGTGCTTTGGGCAGTGGGCGGGTAGACGGGTAAAGAGTATACAGGGTAGAGGGTATGTAGGGGGGTGGGGGGGTAGAGGGTATGGAGACGTTAGATGTCAAATGGATTCCATTCCAGTCTTCACAGAGCTTATAATCTGAGGAAGAAAGATGAAATCAGTAGATTGGTAGGAGAAAGGGACAATGGCAGCCTCTGCACTTTTAGGTTGGGAGACAGGCTGGGAGTACAGGGGCCCGTTTGCCCAAGACTAGGTTGCAGTCAGAGTCAGGGCCAGTTCTGGAACCCACCAGAGCAAGCTGGCCGTGGTCACACAAAAGCCTCTGGGCCTGGGGCCCTTTCTCCACTCTGTGAGGAGCCAAACTCCTAGCCAGGGGTCACTAGCGCTGCAAGATCACCACTGTGGTTATACAGGACTTCCTTTGGTCCCCTAATAAGCCACAGCCTCGAGATGGTTCTTCTGTGGCTCCCTCTTGCTGGGATGCTCTGACCCTTCACTCTTCCCTGGATTCTTCCTCCCTCCAGATACTGTGCCAATTCCACATCCTCGTGAAGGGCCCCTGAAGACCCATGCAGTCACGATCCTCTCTATCCCCTGCGTGGTGCTTTTCATCTTCATCATACTTAACCACTTCCAGAAGTGGCCCTGTTCATGAAGTTCCCTGCCCCCACCACTACTCCAGCCCGCAAGATGGGGATCTTGCCAGCTGTGCATGGTGGTGCACGCTTGTAATCCCAGTACTTGGGAGGCTGAGACTAGAGGATCCGGGTTCATGGCCAGCCTCAGCTACTTTGTGAGGTCCTCTGCAACTTAATGAGACCCTGTTTCAAAATAAAGAATAAAAAATAGGGTTGGGATGTAGCTCGGAGGTAGAACTCCCCTGGGTTCAATCCCCAGTATCGCACAAAAAAAAAAAGATGGGGATCTTGCCTATTTTGGTCACTGCTGTACCCCATCAAAGGAGGGGGCCTAGTATGCAGTAGGCATTCAATAGCTGTAGAGGAGATTATTTAAAGAAATACTTTATAACAAATTTACTCCAAGTAGACTTGGAAATTATTATTTGTTTTTTTGGTTTTTTTTTCGCGGTACCAGGGGTTGAACCCAGGGGCATTCTACCTCCGAGCTACACCCCCAGCCTTATTTTTTATTCTTTATTTTGAAACTGGGTCTCACGAAGTTGCGGAGGGCCTCACTAAGTAGCTGAGGCTGGCCTCCCAAGTACTGGGATTACAAGCATGCGCCACCACGCCCGGCCTGGAAATTATTATTTGTAAGTTAACTAAATTCAAAGATGGTATAGAGAAGACCAGGTGGAACAATCACAAGACAGAAATTTATTTCCTAGATGGACTTTTTCCCAGCTGTAGTGGTTAATATACTGAAAATTCTGGATCTTGGGCTGGAGAGTGTAAAAATAAGAAAGCAGGTCTGGGGGTGTAGCTTAGTGGTAGAGCATGTGCCTAGCATGAGAAAGACCCTGGGTTCCATCCCCAGGACAACAGAAAAATAAAAATTAAAATGTGTAAAATTATCTTCAGGTTGTGTGTATTAGGTGTGTATAAAAACATAATGAAGCCAAGCGTGGTGGTGCACGCTTGTAATCCCAGTACTTGGGAGGCTGAGATAGGAGGATTGCAGGTTTGCGGCCAGCCTCAGCTACTTAGTGAGGCACTCCACAATTTAGTGAGACCCTGTTTCAAAATAAAGAATAAAAAATAGAGCTGAGGGTATAGCTTGGAGGTAGAATGCCCCTGGGTTCAATCCCCAGTACCGCAAAAAAGAAAAGAAAAAAAAAACATAATGAATTTTGTTTTTAGATTTGGGTCCCATCCCCACATGGGGATACATTTCATCATGTATATGCAAAGAGTACAAAATAAAAAAAATCTAACATCCAAAATGCTTCTGGTCCCAAGTACTTAGGATAAGGGATACTCAATCTATATTAAATGACTTAATAAAACTGTAAAATGCAAATAAATGTATGATAACTTTGTACAGAGAATTACTACAATATTATTTACATAAGCACTTTCCTTAGCATATTTAAAGTAGGCTTCAACTTAGAAAAACTGATTTAGAATCAACATTTTAGACAGTCATCTAGTATGTACACTGAATCGTTTCTACAAACGAGGGCAGAGTATATAAATGTGTCTATTCTCAGACTGTTGTTTTTCTTTCACACTGTGCCCACTAACAGCTGCCTTCACTTTTGAACAAATTTTTTTTGTGACTATTTATTTTCTTTTTTAAAAGTCCTTTTACTATTTATACATGTAGTATATATTCTTGTAAAATTTTTAGAAAGTACTGAAAAGTATAGAAGAAAACAAGATCACCTGTAACATTAACACTCTAGAGGTGTTTTAGTCATCTTTTTGTCACTGTGACCAAAATACCTGACAAGCACAACTTTGAGGAAGAAAGGTTCATTTGGCTCATGGTTTTAGAGGTTTCAGTCCATGGTTGGTTGGCCCCAAGGCAGAAGGGGCTACACAGCAGGGCTTTAGGGCATGACAGAAGAAGAAGAAAAGCTACTCTTACCTCTTGGCCTCCAGGAAAGAGAGAGAGAGAGACAGAGAGAGAGGCCAGGAAAAGACAGAGTGCCCAAGGCCATACTCCCAGTGACCCACCTCCAGCCATCCCCCACCTCCAAACCTGGCTGTATTGTCTAAAACACGGCTTCTCTAGGGGAGACAGGGCATTTGGCTATAACAAGAGGTAACCAAAGGAATTATTTTCAAATGTTTTCTTCCAAATTCTTTTATAAGACTGAAATTGCATGTGACATGCCATTTTTTACAGAGCATAGAAGTGAACAAGATACAGATGGCATGGGATGATGCAATAAGAATCTGGTTCTGATTCTACTTCTTAGTAGCTTGTTGGCTTTGGGCAAGTTATTTAACCTCTCTGAGCCACCATTCTCTTGTCTGCAAAATGAGAAGCAATTTCTCCCACAAAAGAATACTTGGGAGCATGCAATAAAATAAAACATGTAAATTGACTGAAACAGTGGTGCTTGATCACTACAGTCATACTATCAGTACTGTTAACAATAATGTCTTTAAAGGGGGAAGCTCAGTCTTGAAGAAAGAGTTTAAATTGAAGCAAAGTTGGCTGGAGCCAGACGAGGAACAGATTTACCCCTTCCTGGAGAATAGCAGTCAAGGACAGAGAGGCTCAACAGAAAACCTATAACCCCCAGATCTGGCCGCAACTGAAGGAGAGTGATCAGAACTCCCTGTCACTAGCCCACTACAGAGAAGTTAAGTGTGGCCAGCTGTAATGCATCCCCTAGAACATCCTTCACGATGAGGAACCCAGTGCCCTGCCGCTGGAAGGGATGCTGTAGACCACACACAGCCTCCAGCCTTCTAAGGATGGACTCCGTGGAGAAAGCTGCCTTGCCAGAGAGCTCATTAAGTTTGGGGGTAGCCTACACCCCAGACTGATGATGTGGGCACGCAGGCCAAGACAATTCTGCAAGCTCGTCCCATCTTTAGATTACTAACACCAAGATAACAAAGATGTTATCTGACAAAGACTTTAATGCAGCTATTATAAAAATGCTTCCATGAGCAATTATAAACATTCTTGAAACAAATTTTAAAAATACAGCAAAAAATATGAGATGTAAAGAGGAAATAATATAAGGTTTAGAACTAAAAATCACAATAACTGAAGTGTTTTTCTTTAAAAAAAAAAGGTCAAGGGATGAGTTTAGAGCAGAATGTGGGAGACAATGTAAAAAAGCAAATAGATGAAGTTAAAGATAGAACAATAGCAGTTACTCAAGCTGAACAACAGAAAATAAACTGGAAAAAAACAGGAACAGAGCTTTAAGTATCTGTGGGACTAAAACAGAAAGATCTAGCACTTAGTGTCATCAGAGTACTGGAAGATAAGAAGTACGAGGCTTGAAAAGTCCTCCAAGACATAATGACTGAAAACTTCCCCAAACTGGGAAAAGACATAAGCCTACAGATTCAAGAAGCAGATGAAGGGCTGAGGATGTAGCTCAGTGGTAGAGCGCTTGCTAGCATGTGTGACACCCTGAGTTCCATCTCCACCACCACCAACAACAACAAAAAAGCTGAGAATATCCCAAACAATAGTAACTCAAAGAAATCTGCACTAAGGCATATCATAGTCAAACTTCTGAAAACTAAAGACAAAGAAAAAAGCCTTACAAAACATGACACCTTACCTGTAGAGGGAAATAATTTGAATGACAGCAGAATTCACAAAAGAAGCCATACAGTCCAAAAGGAAAGTGGCACAACATTTTTCAAGTGCTGAAAAAAGACTTGTCAACCTAGAATTCTACATCCAGAGAAAATATCTCTCTGGAATGAAGGGGAAGTCAAGACATTCTCGGAACAAAACTTTTTCACTAGAAAGAGATAAGAGAACTTTTTCACTAGAAAGCCTACACTAAAAAAATAAGAAGATAAAAATAAAAGACTAAGCAGGCTTCATTAAAAAAGAAAAAAATTAAAGTAATCTTGGGACATTAGGGAAAAGGAAAGAACACACAAGTAAAAAAAAATGGATAAATAATTTTTCTTCTCCTCTTGAGATTTCTAAATAATGTTTGACCATTGAAGCAAAAATTATAACAATGTCTGATGTGGTTCTCTATGTAGAGGAAGTATTTTAGATAATTATATTATACATAGGGAGACCAAAGAAGGTTAAGTTTTCTATATTCCATCTGAACTGGTAAAGTGTTTACAACAATAAACAGTAATGTTCTGTATATATAATGTAGTACTTAGAGAAACCACTTAAAAAACTAAAAGACATACACTCAAAGAGCATTATAGAGGGAAAGACATTCTTAGAAAAAAAAGGTTCAAGTAGTCCACAGGAATGGAAGAAAAAGAAAGCCATGAAATGAAACACACACACAAAAAAATGAAATAGCATATACTTAAGTCCTAGAATCAATAATTGCATTAAATGCAAATAGTCTAAATACATAATTTAAAGATAGAGATTGGCAGAGGAATTAAAGCACATTACCTAACTGTATGCAGTCTACTAGACACTCAACTCAAATATAACAATGTAGGTCTTAAAAGTGAGGATGGAAATTAATAGACTATGAAAGCATTAATTAAAATAATAAGGGAGTAACTCTGTTACTATCAGATACAGTAGACTTTAAAGCAAAAAAAAATACCAGGAACAGAGAGGAACATTACATAATGATAAAAGAGTGTATTCAAGCAGACAGAGCAATTCTAAATTGTATGTATCAAACAACAGAGCTAAAAATCTAAAATGTGTAGGGGAAAAAACCCTGGTAGAATTGAAAAGAGAAATAGATAAATCCACGATTATAGTTGGAGACCTAAACACTCCTCTCTCAAAAATGGATAAGACAAAATCAGGAAAGATAAAAGAACTCAACACCGCTATCAATAACAGGATCTAACTGACATTTAGAGAGTGCCCCATCCAATAAAAGCAAAATACACATTCTTTTCATGTGCCAATGAGAAATAGCAAGGCATATCATGTCCTGGATCATTAAGAAAAACACTCAACAACTTTAAAAGAATTGAAATCATGCAGAGTGTATTCACTGACAACAATGGACTCAAACTAGAAATTGATAATAGAAAGACAGAAAATCTTGACATCCTTGGAAACTAAGCAACATGCTTCCAAATATTTCATGGGCCAAGAGAAGGTCTCAAGAGAAAGTTTAAAAATACACTGAACTGAATGAAAATGAAAATACAACATATCAAAACAAGCGGGACACCACTAGAGAACTGCTGAAAGGAAAATTTATACCACCAAATTATTACATTAGATAAAAGAAAAAGTCTAAAATCAGTAATCTAGCATCCAAGAACCTTGAAAAGTAAGGGGGCATCAAAGTAAACAGAAGTAATAACAAAGATAAGAGTAGAATTCAATAAAATTGAAATAAAACAAAAATAGAGGGAAAAATCAATGAAACAGAGAGCTGGTTCTTTGAAAAGATCTATAAAATTGACAAATTTCTAGCAGGACTGGCAAAGTAAAATGAGAGAATATACAAATATTAATAATAAAACAGGGTATATCACACACACACACACACACTTGGCAACTTAAACAGAAAGGACCAATTTTTCCCAGCAACACAAATCACCACAACTCATCCAACATGAAACATGTAATTTGAATAGCCCCATGACTGCAAAGGAAAATTTTAGAGTTCCCAAAAAAGAAATCTGCAGGCCCAGATGGTTTCACTGGAGAATTCCATGAAATGTTTAAAGAAGAATTAACACCAATTCTCTTCAATGTTTTCCAGAAAGTAGATGAGGGGATACTTCCCAAACTATCTTATGAAATTAGTATACCCTGATACCATAGCCAAATAAAGACAGTACCAAAAAGACAGACCAATATCCCCTGTGAATATAGATGCAAAAATCATTATCAAAATATCAGGAAAAGTATTCAGCAATATGTAAAAAAAAATTATGCAACATGATCAAGTGAGGTTTATTTCAGGGATGCAAGACTAATTCAGTATTCAAATATCAATCAATATAATTATTGTACTAACAGGCTGATGAAGAAAAATCACATGATTATATAAACCAATGCAAGCATCTGACAAAATTCAACACCTCTTCATGATATATAATTATCAGGGAAACACACACACACACACACACACACACACACACACACACACTGCTTCTAGAAAAATAATGGTGATGGTTTAGTATATACTACTGCAATTCTTTTGCATAAACTGAAATATTTGTCTACCTGTATATATGTTATATCTCTTAAACCAAAAATGGAATTATGCAATAGTTACACAACTTGCTTTTCATATTTAATATAATTTGGGAATTTTTATATATCAGTATTTCATGTCTACCAGTGGCAATACAGCTTTACTGAATGGCTGTGCCATAGTTAATCATCTTATAATAGTGAAAATATGTTTTTCTTTCCCTTTCAACACTATTACTAGAAACAACTATTTGTTTATTTGTGCCAGTGTATTTCTGGTATCATTTCCTAGAAGAAGAAATTGTTAGACCAAATGGTCTTGCCTATTTTGAAATGAAATAGATTTGGGCCATTGCCCTCCACAAATACTATACCAATTTACACTTTCACCAACAAAGTATGAGATGAAATACCTGTTTGCCCACATCCTTAACACAGACATTAGGTTTTAAAAATCCCTCGAGTGTTGTATTTGTGACCACATGGAAATGTGGAGTAAAATGTGTCTGCATACATAGGAGTTTGGGTTCAGACACAACTTATAAAAGTAAGACACTGAGACAAGGGTAGGCTTGAGAAATAGACAGACAGATGAATGGATTGACAGACACATAACCGATAGATATTTGTATGGATGACAGAAGCACAGAAATATGAAATGTCATTTGATTCAGTTGAACATATTTTATTTATTTTATTTTATTTTTTTGTGTGTAGCTCTGAGGATTGAACCCAGGGGCATTCTACCTCCAAGCTACACCCCCAGCCCCATTTTTTAAATTTTATTTGGAAACAGGGTCTCACTAGGTTGATGAAAGTCTCAACACTTGCTGAGGCTGTCCTCGAACCTGCAATCCTCCTGTCTCAGCCTCCCAAGTACTGGGATTACAAGCGTGTGCCCCTACGCCCGGCTCCAGTTGAACATTTTTTAAACACACAACTTTCAATGCACCCAAAGGCAAATGCCATGAATATACTGGATAGTTTCAGTGGTGATAGAAATACTAACATCCATTTAAAAAGAAATCAAAATTTGACTAGCTGTATCAGGAGCCAGTCCTACAGGCTGAGCATAGGTTTCTAGGAGGATGTGCAAAGCTCATGATAGCTGGGAGCGCAGAGGAGCAGCCAGGTACAACATGGCCAGAGCATTAGGCACCTTAGGTACAGGAAGCACAGAGGCTCTGTGTGCCACTCAGACTCCCTATAAGAGAACCCTGCTTTCTGTGCAGCAGCTAAGGACCCACCACAGAGAACTCGTGCACTTCCCATGGCCGGCTCGCAGAGTGCTTGCTTGTGCAAAGGGTGCTACAGCCAGGCCCTTTCTGTCTGACACTGGATCCCTCCTACGGGCCACTCAATGCCTTTTCTGGCCTATCCTCCTTCCCTGACCCTCTCCATCCAAGTGTCAGATCCACAGGACAGTCAGGTCTCTCCAGTCTGCTGCTGCCTGCGTGCGTCACTCCTCACAAGTGTTTCCTCCATTGCATCTCTGGCTTGTCTGATGGCAGCTTGGCATCTCCTTCCTGAAGAACCAGAACTGCCAGAGTCTATGATGGTGTGTCTGAGAAGGAAGCTGCATGGAGGCTCAGGCGTGTGATTACCAGAGCCATGTGCTCTGCGGTGGGGCAGGAGAGCCAAGCAGCCCTCCCAGAGCTTAGGAAGACCGCACCCACACCAGGCCACACTTTTTACTATTACTTTCTGGTGAAGAGTAACTGGACTATCTACAGTGCCTTGATGAGAAGGGATGGTGAGGGCGCAGCTCGCTCCATTAGGCTCCATGCCACTGTGCTGGGTCTCAACCAAATACATCACTTTCTCTCTCAGAGCTCTGGGGTCCTCACCTGTAAAATGAGACAGCTGGACTACATAATCCCCAGGTCCTTTCAGCTTTCTGGCTCCAAAAACTGAATTTGTTAAGATTTCAAATTCGAAAAGATGGTCTTTACTATCAAAGACAAGGATTTTCTTTGAACCAATTAACCAATGAACAGGAAGAACCTTTCTTGTGATAGTGCAGTTACTAATCCCAGGGTGTGGTGGCTCACTAGGCCTGGGGGAGGGGCAGGGAGGCTGGAAACATGGATAAGGGAGGAGGGGCACTAAGAACTCAGGGTACAGGGAGGAGACAGGTATCCCCAGGTTCCTCCTGGGAACACAGATAGTACAGAGATCACAGCCACCTTTGCTTGCAATGACCTCTTTTAAAACTACAAAGATTTTACAGGATTTTTTTTAAAAGCCTACCAATATACATATGTGTCTAAGTTGCTTAAGGGTTGTCATTGGCCGGGCGTGGTGACGCACGCTTGTAATCCCAGTACTTGGGAGGCTGAGACCGGAGGATCAGGGTTCGCAGCCGGCCTCAGCTACTCAGTGAGGCCCTCCGCAACTTCATGAGACCCGGTTTCAAAATAAAGTACAAAAAATAGGACCAGGGGTGTAGCTCGGAGGTAGAACGCCCCTGGGTTCAATCCCCGGTACTGCAAAAAAAAAAAAAGGGTTGTCATTGCTTGCAGTATCACAATATGATGTTTTTGTTTCCAAATTTTTCTCTATTATATATAAACCTATAGATCTAGTTTATATATTTTCTTTTTAATTTTAAAAAAGTAAAAGAAATAGAAGCTTATTTTTTTTTCTTGCACTGCTAGGGAGCTAGGGATTGAACCCAGGGCCTCCCACATGCTAGGCAGGAATCCTATCATGGAGCTACACCCCAGCCCCAGAAACTTATCATTTTTTGAAACAAAATTTTTTTAGGAGATTCAGAAATTCATTTAGAAACAGTTTGAGTTCCACTGTCTCTAGTTCCAGCCAGCTCCCAGGAGGTAAAACACACATAGGAAACACAGCCACCTATACACTGTCTTTTATTGTATTTCAAATAAGCAGCCCAAACTTAACAAGTCCAAAACAGGACTCTTGACTTCCATCCTGTCCCCACTCCCCAAAGCCACCCCTTGAGATCCCAGAGCTTCCCTCTCACTACAGGGCCCGACATTCATCTCCTTGCTCAGGTTAAAATGTGGGAGTCAGCTTTGATCCCTTTCTGATCCTTCGCGCTGCACATCCAGTGTTTCAGTAAGTCCTGCGGACCTGCCATTTCTCCCTGGGTCTGGGACCAGGGCCCTGATGTGAGCCCCATCCCTTCTCACCTGGATTGCCACGTTAGCTTTTGGACTGATGTCCATGTTTCCCATGCAACCAGAGAAACTGTCTTTTTTTTTTTTAAAGGCAAAATGAAAACGAGGTTTAAGCTACTATGCCAACTTTCCATTACACTTGGAATAGATCCCAACCCTTTTGGCCCTATGAAAACTGGCCTCTTCCCCACTTTCAAACTCCTTCCTTCCATGCCTTTGCCTTAGGCTCACTTGCCTTTCTCAGCTATGTGGAGCTCCTCTAGTTCTGTCCCCTCTGCTGAGACACTCTTGTCCACCATCTCCATGTGTGGCTCCTTCTCAAACATCCTGTCCTACACAACCTCGAACAGCCGCCCCAGCCCTGCCCTCTTATCTTCAAGGCACTCACGATAATCTGCAAGAATTTAATTACTGACTTGTCTAGTTTCTCCCTCACTAAAGCCTATCACCCATGAGAGCAAGGATGCGGCCTTGATCTGCACTGTACCCCTAGTTTCTAAAGCAGTGCTTGGTATACAGTGATGCTTAGTAAATATTTATTGAATGAAAACATACATATGTATCCAAGATTTTAAAAATAATGGTTTAAATTCTCTTTTCAACTTGTGCTTTTCACTCAAAAATATTATACAAACACCATTCCATGTCAGTATGTATATAGAGTGCTAACACCTTCCGCATAACAAGATATCATACTATGTCTGTACCACAGTTTACCAAATAATTTCCCACCTGGGTGTGGTGGCACAGACCTGTAATCCCAGTACTTGGGAGGTGAGACAGGAGGATCACAGGTTTGAGGCCAGCCTCCACAATTTAGCCAGACCTTCAGCAACTTAGCAAGACCCTGTTTCAAAATAAAAAATAAAAAGGGCTGGAGGTGTAGCTTGGAGGTAGAATGCCCCTGGGTTCAATCCCCAGTACCAATAATAACAATAATAATAATTTCCCTACTGATAGACATTTATATCATCTCTGTTTGGGGTTTGTGTTTGTTTGTTTTGTTTTGGCATTACTAATAGTACTTTAATGCAATCTCTTCTGTATATATTCTTGTACCCTTGGATAAATGTTTTCATAGACTAAGTTCCAAGAAGTGGAATTGCTGGTGTAGAGTCTTCCTTGCCCTTAAAGACATAACTGTGGACTTGGAGCATGTGCATGGATTCATTTCAGAACATCTGAGTGAGACACCTACCTTTTCCATGGACTTCTCCGTGACATTAAGAGATTCTTTAAGAATCAGTGTCCTGACCAGCAAAAATTCACCTACTGCCTATACATCCATATGAGATAATGGATATATAAGTAGTTCATCGAATGTAAGGTTCTGTACAAAAGGAAAACTTCTTTATCAAGTAGCGTGGCATAGTGGTTAATATATGGGCTCTGGAGCCACACTGCCTGAGTGCTCTACTGTTTAGTGTGCGCCATGGGCAGATTGCTTAGCCTTTTTATGCTACAGTTTTGTCAACTATATAAAATGGGGACAATAGTAATATACATCTCATAGAACTGTTGTTGAGGATTTTATAAATTAATATGAATGAAATACTCAGAAAACTAAGTAGCATGTAGTAAATACCATGTAAGTAGTACCATTATTGTTATTGCTGCTGTTGTAATTTATTTTGGAGCATGTAGCATTACATCATGAAGAACAGTATTCTAGTTAGATTGTTGTCACTGTGACCAAAATACCTGACAAGTACAATTTAGAGAAAGAAAGGGTTTTTTGGGCTCATAGTTTCAGAAGTCAGTCCATGGTCAGCTGGCTCCAAGGTAGAAACTGTAGCATCAGGACTTTAGGGTATGGTGGAAGAAGAAAGCCACTCTCACCTCATGGTGGCCAGGAATGAGAGAGAGAGGGAGACAGAGACAGAGACAGGAACAGATAGAGTTCCCAAGGCCACAACTCCAGTGATCCACCTCCTCCAGCCATGTCCTACCTCTGAACTTGGCTGCATTGTCTAACACATGAGCCTTTCTGGGGAACACTTTATATCCAAACCATAACAAAGAGAGTTAACTAAATACTTCTTCTTCCCCCTATCCTTTGGTGCTAAAGATTGAACCAGGGGTATTCTACCTTTGAGCTGCACCCCCAGCTCTTTTTATTTTTAATTTTGAAACAGGGTCTCACTAAGTTACCCTGCACTAGCCTGGAACTTGCAATTCTCTTGTCTCAGCCTCCCAAGTACTGGCATTACAGGCATGCGCCACCATGCCTGGCAACTAAATACTTCCTGATACTTTTTTTTTTTTTGCTTAATTAAAAGGCTCTTATGTCTTCACAAATTCCAAAAGTTTTTCTTTTACTATTTCCTTCCCTTGACCCGGCTTTCTCATACCTTATTAAATGTGTCATCCTTTGCAACTCGCTCATGTGTGACACAGAATACTACATATATGTCAACTCTACATTCACAATATGGCACTCAAAAACTGGATTGAAAAAAGAAAATCCTAATATTTCTCAATGATTTCTAGAAAATAAACACAATGACAGAATGCTGCTCTGAGCAAATATGCATATGATCATATGTATATACATATATATATATATATATATATATATGTATATATATATATATATATATATATATATATGTCCTTTTAAAAGGAAAAAGAAAAGACAAAAAGGAACTGGCTGTCAGTGTAGTTTACGGCCAGGCACCATCACCAAGAGCTACTGGTGATTATTTGTGGTGTACCAACCTTGATATTCAGGTGGCCCGTCCACAAGAGACAAAGCCCAGCCCTGCTTGAGGTCTTTCTGTAGGATTCTGAGCTACACCACACTGGTGAAACAGAGCTGCTACAGTGGACACAGTTAACCCCCTAGGCTGGTACATGTTAGATGACGTGAGGTTTCTGAGGAACACAGCGGGACACAAGAGCCATGGCACTGGGGAAAGAGAAGGCTATTTACAACTCACAAAACAGCACTGATGTATGATTCTGTCTACTATGTGGCCATTATCTTTGTATATTTGAAATTCTGTACTTTCTCTCTTTCCCTTCTCCTCCTCCTCCTCCCCCTTTCTCTCTCCTAAGAGCTATCCATTTGCTCATTCTCCAAAGTCCATTTTGGAGACAGAGAACACATCCACAGGGGTCAAATGTGGGCTAGCCATGAACCTTCTCTCAGCTTATGGATATAGTCACAATCTCTGTCAAAACAAAGGGCTTCCTATGAATCCTATAGGATGAAATCCTTTCAGATCAAAGCTCGTTTGGACTAGTTAAAACCCAGAATTATAGTAAGGATGTAAAGGTATCTTGAAAGAACTCCTAAGGTAGTCAGACCTTTCACCAATATGTGTCTGACTCATTTAATTGACATTCAATAAGGATTTGCAAACAGTATTACCTTTGCAATAGGGAGGCTTCTAATACTGAAAACCTAGGTTTGGGAAAACTTGAAATTGAGGATCTTAAGACTAATTTAAAGACTTTGCAGTTAAAAAAAATTAACCAGCGATTAAACTTTAAAAGAAATGTATTGGTCCGGGCGTGGTGGCACACACTTGTAATCCCAGTACTTGGGAGGCTGAGACCGGAGGATCCGGGTTCGCGGCCAGCCTCAGCTACTTAGTGAGGCCCTCCACAACTTCGTGAGACCCAGTTTCAAAATAAAGTACAAAAAATAGGGCCGGGGGTGTAGCTCAGAGGTAGAATACCCCTGGGTTCAATCCCCAGTTCTGCAAAAAAAAAAAAAAAATTTTTTTTTGGTCCAGTCAAATTTCTTAGGTTAGCACTTCTGGTCTATCTGCTATCTGTTCTCACTCTGAGTTTCCCATATTGTCTCTGGCTACTGCCCTATAAGGATGTTATTCTGTTAAGAGTTCCTCAGAGCTGGGCGTAGTGGCACATGCTTGTACTTCCAGTACTTGGGAGGCTCAGACAGGAGGATCACAGGTTCAAGGACAGCCTCAGCAAGTAGTGAGACTCTCATCAACCTAACAAGACCCTGTTTCCAAATAAAGGATAATAAATGGGGTTGGGGTGTAGCTCAGAGGTAGAATGCCCCTGGTTCAATCCCCAGTACCAGAAAGAAAGAAAGAAAGAAAGAAAGAAAGAAAGAAAGAAAGAAAG
>PVJS01024919.1:0-28266 GCA_004027185.1 Glis glis
TATGCTTTATTTTTGAAACCGGGTCTCACGAAGTTGCGGAGGGCCTCGCTAGGGAGAGAGAGAGAGAGAGAGAGAGAGAGAGGAGAGAGGAGAGAGAGAGAGAGATGGATCGCACGCGCATGCGCGCTGAGGCTGGCCGCGAACCCGGATCCTCTGGTCTCCACCTCCCAAAGTACTGGGATTACAAGCGTGCGCCACCACGCCCGGCAGCCCATCATCTTTAAATTTGGCCTCATGCAAAGTTTCAGGACATGGGCAAAATGCTGATAACTTCTTTGCCAGAATGTAACAGGTATGACACCTACTCCATTTTCCTAGGAGTTCTCTTTGCCCTCTGAAATTTCCTGAGCACAGTCTCTACTGTCTGTCTTTCTAGCCACATTCTGGCCCTTCCAACTTCCTTTCACAGACCAGTTCCAAAGACACAATCCACATGGTCAGACTAAGATATAGCCCCACTCCTCTGTTATCAATTTTTGTCTCAGTCAACATTCTCAATGTTGGACTCAATAAGCTTGACCATATACAACTTAGAGGAAGGAAGATTTATATGCTCAAAGTTTTTGGAGATTTAAGAGGTTCAGTCCATGTCAGGCAAGTGTGCAGAGCTTAGGACATGGCTACAGGAAGCAGAGAGAGGTGGAGCACAAGGCTCTGCTCTCACATCACAGAGGCCAGAAGCAGCAGAGGTAGGAGAGAATTTTATATAATCCCAAGGCCACCCCTGCCAGGGACCCCTCCTTAGCAATGAAGACTTGCTTTCAACATTGCTACCATGTTTCCATGAGGGGTAGGGGGACATTCTGAACCCAAACCACTACACCAGGAAACTTGTCTTCACTAAATATCAACTCTATTAGTGCCTTGACCTTGGATTTCCCAGACTCCAGAATTGAGAGAAATAAATCTTTGTTATTTCATTCACCCAGTCTATGATGATCTACTCTAGCAGCGTGAACAGGCTCAGAAACTGAGACACTATTTTTTTCCCACAAGGACCAAAGAGCTTCTTTTTCTATAGCTTATTTGTATCTGGATGCCTACAAAGTCTCCTTCTTTCTGGAAAATTTTACTTTCCAAGTTTTTCACATAATACATAGAGGTTATTGATGTCTCTTGTCTAATGAAATAAAATAATTAGGGGTTTATTTTGGGCTGTTGCTTTAATAATTATAAAAGCTGACTATTGGTGTAAATAACACATACCCAAAAACTTAGTGGCACAAACAACAGCATTTGTTATCTGTAGGTCCTCTGGTCACTGGTCTTTCACAAAGCTGCAATCAAATTGTCAGCATGTGCTACAATCATCTTAAGGCTTGATAGAGGGTGTATCTACTCCTAATATCATTCACATAATTATTAACAAGGTTCATGTACACATGGGTCAGAAGGCTGAGAGTCTCCGTGGCTCACTGGCTGAATACAGGGAGCTACTTGCTACACCTTGCCGTGAGCTCCTTTCCATGCAGCAGCTCACATGAGAGCTTACCTCACCAGAACATTCAAGCAAGAGGGCAAGGAAGAAACTGTGTGCAATACAGAACTCAAAGCCCTTTCCAAGCTAGTATCTTAAGTGGCAACACAAAGTTTTTTCCAGGCTAGTATTGTATGTGACATCACATTTACTTGGTCGTGTGTGTGTGTGTGTGTGTGTGTGTGTGTGTGTGTGTGTGTTTTACTGTGGATTGAATCCAGGGGCATTCTACCTCTGAGCTATACCCCCACCCCCATTTTATTTTATTTTTAATTTTTGTTTTGAAACGGTCTAAGAGTCTCACTACTTGCTGAGGCTGTCCTCAAACCTGAGACCCTCCTGTCTCAACCTTCCCAAGTACTGGGATTACAGGTGTGCACCACCATGCCTGACCTTATTGTTTATTAAAGGCTCAGTGTAGCTCACACATTGGTATGAATATGAGAAGATATAACTCACTGGGAAATAGTTCAGAAACCTCATGCAGCAGTGATATTCTATTAGCACAATTTTAGGAGGTTAATTAAGTTAAACAATAGTTATTAAGGTGCATCATATGTGTCAGGCAGTAGGCTAGAATAAAGTGATGGATAATAGTATCCACTTTGAAGGGTTACTAAGCTATTTTGGAAGCCAGTGGATCTGATGTTGTTAAGGCCTAAGGCATAGGCTCTGTGGGAGTACAGATTCATAATCCAGTCTGTGAGATCAGGAAAAACTTTCCAGTGGAGGAAACTGAGTTACTTTTGGCACCCAAGAAGAGGGGAAGAGACAATATATCAAGCAGAAGAAAACAGCTTTGTAAAGTCAGTAGGTCATAACATAGCACATAGCATTACAGTCTGTGCTCATTGCATTGTCTGTCTGAGCCCTTTGGAAGATGTTTCAGCATAACACAATTATTCCAGAATATGTACACAACGGTCTACACTAAAACGCTATTAAGCCTTACTGTTTTCTTCAGCTCACTCTCCCCTGGCTCGTGCTGAGCTCTTGTGTTGCTTAGGAGGCATTCCTAGAGGACTACTCTTGTAGAATCTCTTGCTCATAACTGACAATAGCTGAACTCAGGCTCCTGAGGAATTGGCAATAATCACAAATTACTTTACCCAAACCTCAAAGTGTTATGTAGAGACTGAGTTCCTTCAGCAGTGATCCTAATACCCTTGCTTATTCTCATAAGCAAGCATTTGAATTAAGGTACAATAAAGTTACACAATTTCCATATCTATGGGATTTTTTGTATTTGCACTAATTGTAAAATTGGCTAATGTTCCAAAAGCAGCTTTTTTAACCAAAAATATTAGGAATCAAAATTTTATAACAAACCTGCATTAAATCCTATGGGCAATTTTAAGTCTTGTTTACTGTTGAGGAATATTTGATGCTATTAGCTGACCCTCTCCCTCCTTGAAACATTCTTTTCACAAGGCTCTTTATGACACAACTCTTTGCTGACTTATGCCCTTCATCTCTGGATGCTTGTGTGTGTGTGTGTGTGTGTGTGTGTGTGTGTGTTCAAGTCTTCTATAAATCTTTAAAATTTAGTCAAATTTAAAATTAAGCCAAATACCATATATTCATATCTAATATTGGAACCTAATATATAAATCTAGTCTGTACCAGACTTATTCCAGTGGAGAGAGGAATCTCCTAATTCTTATGTAATTAGATTTTCCTCATGAATGTAATTATCTCCTTGCAGACCTGCCCGCTTTGCTGTGGGAAGATGTAATCCTTTATACCTTCTAGCTCCCACTTTCACATGTTTCTAGCATTCCATGGCATCAATTTCCCCGCTCTCTACAAGACTTTCTAGCTACAGGGATATTGGGGATAAGCAAGAGCAGGTACAAACATAATAGCAGGTGATGATGATCTACACAAAACCCTGAGCCATTAACCTGTGCCTTCTATGTTTAAAGGAGGCAAATTTTCTTTTTATTTTTTGTGGTCTGGGGATCGAACCCAGGAGTATTCTACCTCTGAGCGACACCCCCAGCCCTTTTTTATTTCTTTTATTTTGAAATAGGGTCTCTCTAAGTTGCTGAGAACCTTAGTAAGTTGCTGAAGTGGGCCTCAAACCTGTAATCCTCCTTTATCAGCCTACCAAATACTGGGATTAGAGGTGTGTACTACCACGCCCGGCTAAAGGAATCAAATTTTCTATGTGCATACCACAGGTTAATAGGATCTTAGGATTATAAACTAGAACTCAATATAGAAGAAGACACTTTACACTATTATAAAAAATGGAAGGAAGGAAGGAAGGAGCATTGGCAAGAATGTGGAGACTTTGGAATATTTAAGAATGTAAAATGGTGTAGCCACTGTGGAAAGGAGTATGTCAAGTCCTGAAAAGAATTAAACATAGGAATACTACAGGATTCAGCAATTCCACTTATGGGTATAGACCAAAGAGAAATTGAAAGCAACAATTAGAGATGGCATTTTATACACCGATGTTCATTATTTACAATAGATAAAAAGATGAAAGTAACCCAATTGTCCATCAGTGAATAAAAGGATAAGTAGATAAATAAAATATGGTATATCCATATAAGGGAATATTATTCAGTCTTTAAAAGGAAGGAGATTATGACACATGCTACAATATGGATGAATGCTAAAAGCATGGTAAATGAAATAAGCTAGACACAAAGGGACAGATACTGTATGTTTCTATTTATATGAAGTCACAATCAGAGAGACAGAAAGTATGACGATGGTTTCCAGGGGGCTGCGGGGGACATTATTGTTTAATGGGTGCAGAGTTTCAGTTTGGGATGGTGAGAAAGTTCTGGAGATTGATGGTGGTGATGGTAGCCCAAAAATGTGAATGTAGTTAATACCATTGAACTATACACTTAAAAAGAATTAATATGAAAAACTTATGCATATTTTGCTACAATAAAAACAACCAAGTACTATTCCAAAAACCACTATGTCATACAGTGATTTTATATGCCCTAATACTAAGGCAGATCAACTGCCTTGTCTCTCCAGCTATCAAGCATGGTGTCATTAAAATGTCCAAAATTCATGATTTTCTTAAAACACAATAATAACAAAATTGCATAGAAACAAAGTATTCAACTGGGATTTAGGGCAGGTAGTATTTGAGGACATAGACTGAGTAAGATTGCCAGAATCTGTAACCTGGCCCTGTTATTTAATGCATTATTTTGGACAAATTACTTAGCCACACTAGTTTCTCAGGATCCTCATTTACCAAGAGGGGGAAATTATAATACCTACCACATGTGCAATGTCTGAGTGTTTGTGTCCCCCAACAATTCAGATGTGGAAATCTTACCCCCTAAGGTGATGACATTAGGAGGTGGGGTCCTTGGGGAGGTGATTGGATCATGAGGTGACTCATGCATGTGATTACTGATTGTAGCAAACAGGCCCTAGCTAGCTGCCTTGCTCCTTCCGCCATGTGAGGACACAGCTAGATGGAGCTGTTTATAGACAGGCCCTCCAGCATCTGCCAGCCTCTTGATCCTGAGCTTCCCAGCCTCCAGAACTGCGAAACATCATTCCCATCATTTGTAAAAAATGAATCCCATCATTTATAAATTAGCAGTCTGTGCTGTTTTCTTGGGGCAGACTAGAAGAAAGAAGGCAACATGGAGTTTTGTATGAATTAAAGGAGCTAGTATTTGTAAAATGAATGAAAGCGAGTCTGGCACACATAGTGTTATATGTTCGGAGATGGAAAATAAATGATTTCTTTAATAGATTCTGATGATTCCAATTCAGATAGTAAAGGTAATTATTTAAAAATGACTTAACAAAAGCAATTTTGATGAAAACTTTAGAGGTCCCTGGGGCAGCGTGATTATGCTCTTGGCTGCAATCATTTCTTCACTGGCGACTTTCATCTGTCAGCAGCAGTCACTGAAGTGGGCAATTATCCCCATTAACCTCCACCAATGTTTATCATTATTGTTGTGTTAAAACAAGGTTGAGGAACCCATTTAACTAAATATAAATACATGCGGTCACCAACTTGACAGCATATTTATCAGTGAAAGTGGTGTTTTACAGGTTTTTCTTATGTTTTCCTTAAAATTCTTTTTTATAAATCCATTTCACAAAATGAATGAATTATTACAGGTAGATTTAAAGCCCCTTCAATATATAATAGATGTGACACCTATAAAAGTTTATTTTTCCCACAGAGATCTCCATGTCATTACTTATAAAGAATATTGTCGTTTTATATTATTCTTTTTAAGGCCTGAACTCTGGTGCAATACTCTACCCTCAAAGTAAATGACGAGAGAATTTATTTCAGAGCTCTAATGTGGATGCGTAGTGATTACTGTCTGTTTCTAGACTGTAAGTTCCATGAAGGATCATATCTATTCGGTTCATCATTATGTCCTCACTGCTTAAAACATCACCTAGCACAGAATAGGAGCTCACTATGAATCTATAAATGTTAACCATGTTCTACACTGACACTCAAATTTCCAAAGAAATCCCCATTTTCTGGGAGGCCGAGAAGATTACCTTCTTTTACCAGTCACTCCCACCTCATTCTTCACATCCATTTCAGTAATGTTCAATTCCCAATGCCATCTTCCTTCCTTCCTTCCTTCCTTCCTTCCTTCCTTCCTTCCTTCCTTCCTTCCTTTCTTCCTTTCTTTCTTCCTTACCCAATGTGTTTCCATGGAATCTGCCTTTCATGTAATCATTCCCCTGCCTCCAAAAATTTACACTCTTAAATTCTAATCCTCTTTGTATTGTCATTTCTCATATTTACAAGCAAAGTATACTAGAGCTACTGAAATTAGTAAAACAAGACATCTATCTGTCTCTCTAAAATTGTGTCATTAGCAAATGACATGAAAATGAAGTAGATTCTTAAGCACGGATCAAATCATATTTCATAGCCATATTGAACATTTAGGCATATATATTCTAGTATTTAGAAATGAATAGAGATAGTCACACATAAAAATAAATGGGATAAAAATAATAATATATTTGTATTGAAATGAAATCTATGCATTTTAAGTATAAATGTTTGAGGTTGAGTTGGGAGATGGTCAATACTATCAAATAAATTAATGAAAACAAATTAAATATGTAGTAAACACTTACTATGTGTAAGATGTCTAGTCTCAAAATTTCACAGTTTTAAACCATATACTTAGTAAAACATATATATGTATATGTGAATACATATATATGTGTATATGTATGCACACACATAAAACTAGCAAAACACAATGTATTAAGTGGTCTTTTGTGAAATGGGAACTGCTAGAGTAACTCAGATGAAAAAGCTGTAGGGCTGGGGTAGGAGGGTTTCAGAGATATTTGAAATTGGTCTTAAAAATGAGTTCCCTTTTACCTCTTAAGTGTAGAGGAAAAATTATACTTGGCCTTAGTAAACTTTTCACTATTTTTATGACAGTATATGCTAGACTGGATGTAAGAAATCATTTCAAACATGATCTACTCTTTAATAAGTGAAGAAGAGTAGGCCTGTCGTCTCAGATAGCTGAAGGCTGAAGGCAGGGAAATAATACACTGGTTTTCTATTTTCTCTAAATCATTTTGTTTCTCAAAAAAAGGTACAGAAGAATCCTGATTGTCTGCAATCCAAAGAATGCAAAAGTAAAGAAACAGGAGGAAAGTTCATTGCAGGGTTTCATGCATCAATGTAGTGCAGCTTTCAGCCAGTGAGAGAACTAGACTATTGCTGCTTCTCAAATGTTGTTGGGTTTTATCTCATGTGAATCTATTCTCCACAAAAAGCCAATTTCTGGTGATCATGAACATTAGAGAAAATCAAAATATTTTGATAAAGTTACAGAGATTATTTATTTTATTTTGACGTTTTTACTTTTGTGATGAGAATGCAACTGAGATCTATACCCTTAAACTTAAGCACACAGTACAGCACTGCTGTGAGCACACTATTATATAGCACATTTTTAGAACATATTCATACTTCACAACTGAAATGTTATGTCCACTGAACAGCAATTCCCTACTTCTCCCTCTCCCAAGCCACTGGTAAATATCACTATATGCCCTATTTCTATGAGTTTTATTATATTAGATACTCATGGAAGAGAAATCATGCAGTGTTTGTCCTTCTGTAATTGTTATATTCATTTAGCATAATGTCCTCTGAGTTTATTTATGTTGTTGCATATGGCAAGATTTGATTCTTTTTTAAAGCTGAGTAATTAATATTCAATTATATATGAACATTATAATTTTTTTATCCATTCACATCCATCAATGGACATTTAAGTTTTTACCATATCTTGACTATTGAAAATGATGCTGCAATGGATTTGGGACTGCAGATACTTGTTCCTCATCATGATTTACATTCCTTTGGATGTAAACTCAGAAGTGAGATTGCTAGATCATATGGTAATCATATTTTTCTTTTTGTGGTACTGCAGATTGAACTCAGGGTTGTTCTATATTTGAGAGATAGCCCTAGCCAGTTACTTTTTATTTCTTTATTTTGCAGTGTCTCGGTAAGTTAACATGTGCTGGCCTTGAAATTGCTATCCTCCTATCTCGGCTTTCCAAATACTGGAATTATAGGCATGTGTCACTGTTCCTGGCTTGATAATTAATTCTATTTTTAATTTTGTAAGAAATTTCCGCCGGGCGTGGTGGTGCACGCTTGTAATCCCAGTACTTTGGGAGGCGGAGACCGGAGGATCCGGGTTCGCGGCCAGCCTCAGCTCTCGCTCTCTCTCCCTGTCTCTCTCTCTCTCTCTCCTTAGTGAGGCCCTCTGCAACTTCGTGAGACCCGGTTTCAAAATAAAGCACACAAAAAAAATAGGGCCGGGGGCGTAGCGCGGAGGTAGAACGCCCCTGCATTCAATCCCCGGTACCGCAAAAAAAAAAAAAAGAAATTTCCACACTGTTTTTCATAGTGGCTGTACCACCTTACATTCCTACCAACAGTTGAAAAGAATTCTAATTCCTCCACATCTTCACCAATACATATATTTTGTCTTTTTGACAATAGCTATGCTACCAGATATGAGCTCATATCTCATTGAGGTTTTTTAATTTGCATTTACCTCTTGTCCATTTCTGTGTCTTCTTTTGAAAAATGCCTATTCCAGTCTCATTTTTAACCAAATTTTTGGTGGCTTTTGTAGTTTGCTTTTGTTTTGTGTTTTACTACTGAGATGTTTGAGTTCCTTATCTACTTACCAGATGTATGACTTGCAAATGGTATCTTTACTCTGTTGATTGTTTCTTTGGTGAGCAAAAGATTTTTGGTTTGATATATAATTCTACTTGTTGACTTTTGCTTGTAGTTCTTATACTTTTGGTGTCACATTCAAGAAATCAGTATCAAGAAGCATCTCATGAGGCTTTTTTGCTGTATTTTCTTCAAGGAGATTTACATTTACAGGTTTTACATATGTATCATTAATACATTTTGCATTGATTTTGTGCATGACATAAAGTAAGGGGAAAGCTTTATTCTTTTACATGTAAATATCCAGTTTTTCCAATACCATTTCTTTCTTTCTTTCTTTTTTTTTTTTTTTTTTTTGCTGTACTGGGGATTGAACCCGGGGCACTCTACCTCTGAGCTACACCCCCAGCCCTGTTTTTTATTCTTTATTTTGAAACAGGGTCTCACTAAGTTGCAGAGGGCCTCACTAAGTAGCTGAGGCTGGCCTCGAACCTGCAGCTCCTCCTCAGTCTTCCAAGTACTGGGATTACAAGCATGCGCCACCATGCCCAGCTTCCAATACCATTTCTTAAAGAAAGAGTCATGAACTATAACCAAGTAGGATTTACCCCAGGATACAAGCATAGTTCAACACATGCAATTCAACTAATGTGAACAAAATACATAAACAAAATAAGGGATGAGAATCATATCATTTCAATGGGTGCAGGGAAAAAATGGACAAATTCAAAACACTTTCAAGATAAAAACTCTCAATAAACTTAATTTTAGAGGAAAATTATCTTAACATAACATAATAAAGGCCATATGTTAAAAGCCCATAATTAACATCATATTTGATAGTCAAAAACTGAATTAATTTTCTCTAAGATCAGAAATAAGTCAAGGATGCCCACTGTCAGCATGTCTATTCAACATAATACTGGAAACCCTAGTTAGAGTAATTAGGCAAGAAAAAAAAATTAAAAGAACACCAATCATAAAGGAAATAGTAAAATTATCTCTGCTTGCAGATGTCCTAATCTTATATGTAGAAAACCCTAAAGATGTCACCAAAATAAATAAAGAAATGAAAATTGTTAGGACTAATAAATTTAATAAAGTTGCGAGATATAAAATTGATACAAAAATCAGTTGCATTTCTATAGGCCACCCATGAACTATCTGAAAAGAAAATTAAGAAAACAACCTCATTTGCAATAATTTTAGAAAGAACAAAATATGGGAAAATAAACTTATCAAGGAGGTGAACAATATGTAAAATTAAGGCTATAGTAAAAACTACAGGAGAATCATAGTATGTTCAAGACAAGATATATTGAGGAATGAGACCTTATTATATTCAGACATTCCAATACAAATGAGGTCTAGTGTTTTCTTTTTTTTTTTTTTTTTGCGGTACGGGGGATTGAACCCAGGGGCGTTCTACCTCTGCGCTACACCCCTGGCCCTATTTTTTTATACTTTATTTTGAAACTGGGTCTCACGACGTTGCGGAGGGCCTCACAAGGTAGAGAGAGAGGGAAAGAGACAGAGAGAGAGAGGGAGAGAGAGCTGAGGCTGGCCATGAACCTGGATCCTCCTGTCTCCGCCTCCCAAAGTACTGGGATTACAAGCGTGCGCCACCACGCCCAGCTAGGTCTAGTGTTTTCTAATGGGAAACTGAACTATGACACTGGGGAGATTGGGCTAATGTTCTGACCTTCTGTAGGTCAGAAACTTCCTACGTGTTATTTCAAGTAATTCTCTCCTTTGCTTTATGGTATAGGTTTTATTAACTTTGTTTCTAAAAAGGGAAAACTGTGGTTAAAAGGGATGTAGTAATCTGACAACTCTAGAAAGTAGAGTAGCAGAAAATTTTGTTCAACTCCAAAGTATACTTTTTCCCACTACATTTGCCTATCCATCCATGAAGGATATTATTTCAAAGGAAAAGGTACCTTTATTTTTTCTTTCTGGCTACACAAATATGTACTCGCACAAAGCCATGCTGGTTCATATCTTATGTTTGCCTGTGAATGTGTGGGTTTGAATCTGATGGTCAAATCTGAAAGTCCGTGGTGCGGAAGGCCTCTTCTCAGCATCAGTTCTCTATGCCCTCCTCATTGTACACTGTGTGACAGGGGATCTGACACTACTTGACCAAAGTCCTGACTTTGAAATTTATAGAAATTAATTTGCATACAAATGAGTATGTGTGATAGTTAATCTAGGTTGTCAATTTAACCTGATCATGACACACCCAAGATTATGTGATTTTGGGTGTGTAACAGCAGATTAAAGAGAAAGCCCTGCCCTGAATGTAGGTAGTAGGATTCTGATAGGTGTGGACTTAGATAAAGAGGGAGAAACTGCGTAGAGTGCGTGCGACTCTTTCCGAGTAAAACGCATCTGCTCTCGCCTGAGATCGTCAGCCGCCGGCTTCGCCTTTCTCTGAAGAGCTTCATGATCTTTTCGGCCTCCAGCTCTTGGAACTGAAACTTCACCATCGTTTCTCCGAAGAGCTTCCTGATCTTCACGTCTTGGACTGGGACTGAATTAGTGGCTGCTCCGATCCTAAGACTCCAGCTCTTAGACTGTTCGACCAGCTACTGGTTCCTCTGACTCTCCACGTGCAGTCAGAACCTGGGACTACATTGCTTCAAACTGTAAGCCCATCTGATAAATCCCTTTTTCTGTGTATTCTGTTAATCTAGAGAACCCTGTCCAATACAGTATGTGTGTAAATAATTAATGTCAAAACAAACTGATAATGACATTAATATGAACTAAAGATACTGGACAATAGCTTAGCCAAACATTTTTAAAAGAAGCAGAAGCAAGTTAGGCCGCCATCTTCTTCTTCTGGCTCCTTCTTTGATGGCAAGGCCTTTATTTGTCCCCCAGGTAATTCTGCATGTTGCTATAACATTTCAGGTAGTCAGTCATTATCTAGGTACTCCCTAGCCCCTGGACTTCCTTGCAGGTACCTGATGGATCTGACACAAGATGAACACAGATAGAATGAAAGTAATAAACAGAGATTGAAATTGGCTAAAAATGCAACTATAGCATAGCAATAATGTCAACCCATTACTTCTCCAGCAACTAGAGATAACAATTCCTTGAAAATACAATAAAAAATAAACACCATTCTTTAGGACCTTTGGAAAGTGGCAAAATCTTCACAAAGCAAATATTTCTAGAGAAACCTTTTGGGTACAATGAACCTTTTGGAAAAGATAATAATTTGATCCAGTTTCCTTTTATAGACTCTCACCATGATGAAGGGATGATTCGTGCTACCAATATGCTTACCTGGAATCAAAGAACAATTGAGTTTGCTAACAAGCCCCATTTCAACTGCATGTACTTCTCCCTTGCATTCTTATGATAAGATTGTTTTTATATGGTGGAAATATTCCAAATGTAAACAAAGAAAAATTAAGCTGAAAACTGCTAATGCTGTTTAGGGCTTGCAGAAAATATTGGCTAGTGAAGAACAGCTGCCAGAATAAGACACTTGTACTCACAAAGATGATTTTTCTTACAAAATTTGAAAGAAATTGTAATGATGAATCATGAGCCCTGCTATAAATAAGTTATGACTGCAAATTGCCAGATACAGAAATATTCTCATTAAAGTCCATTGTCTTTGAAGACAAAATTGCCCCATTTATTATTTCAGTGGACTCAAACCAATTTAGAACAATTACAGCTTGAATTATCAAACATGCTTGATATGCACTGAAAATACATTAAAAGAGAAACAGGTGCTATTTCAATCTAATAGGATCAATCACTATCTACTATATGAGGCATGCCACTTTCTTGCGGAAACAATTTAGAGTGTCTCACTGAATGAATGCCAGTTTCCAACGAGCCAAGGACAATGGGGCATCAACCTACGAAACTGATTCATTCGATCCATCCATCAATTCTTATATATTTCTACTATACTTGTGGCATGCCAGGTAATTGGTTGAGCATGATGGGAATCTCAAACATAAGAAAAAAATACTATCCTTTAAATTCATGCATATTCTCTAGGACAGTAGAAGTGGCATGTACTTAAATAATTTGAAGTTGAAATTGAGTGGCACATGCTGTGTTTAGAATTTGAAAGGAAGAAAAACTAAATTTTGATTGAAGAGGCCAATAAAATCTATGAGAAATTGACATACGAACTGGAGACTGAGGACTATAACATTAGCACATGTAGATATTAAAATTATTCCACATTGGATGAAGTGTGAGTAACAGTGTAGAGGGAGTAATAGTGAGGACTTTAGAGCAGATGGAACACTATAAAGAGTCAAGATAGGTAAGGCTTAAAAATCACAGAAAGACTGGGAGCTTAAAGCAAATAGCTCTAAATACATTTGGTCAATGTTGTGGCATAATTAAGAGTATGTATGTGGATTAATAATGTGACGATAATAGATAGGAGTATATAGGAAGACATACATGCTGTAATTATTCAAGTATTCTTTAAAAGAATAGAAATACCATACAACTTTGAAATTATTGTGTGGAGAAGTGGAATGTGATGATAACCGTATGTAATCAGACTGAAAAGTCAAAAATGGGATAGGACTTTGAAAATTAAGTAATTTCAATAGAATATTAATAAGAATAATATACAATAAAATTGAAGGGTACATTAAAAATGCCTAAATAAGTATATTAGAGAATAAAAAAGAGTGAGAATTAATGAACTTAGATCTCACTTCAGAAACCTGGATAATAATAAAGAGAAAATATCATAGAGTTTATAAATATTAATGAAATAGGAAACAGACAATAAAAAGTATTTAAAATAATTTTCTGAGATGTTTAACCAAAGGAGACATTTCTGGAGTTCATGAGCAGTAAAAATGTGAGAGATGTTTCAAGTAGCCAGTCAAAACAGAGAAATCACTGATAGAGGTGTTGCAGACGGTAAGTGAACCAGTCGAAAGATATTATGAATAATTTCTCAAAGGAAAAAATGAAAATGGTTAATAAATATAAGAAAAAATGTTCCACATCACTAGCAGTCAGGGAAATGCAAATCAAAACTACAGTGAGATTCCATCTAACTTCAGTTCAAATGGCAATCATCAAGAATACAAACAACAATACATGTTGGTGAGGATGTGGAGAAATCAGAACCCTTACACACTGTGGATGGGATTGCAAATTAGTACAGCCATTATGGAGATCAGTTTGGAGGTTCCTCAGAAAACTGGGTATGGAACCTCCATATGACCCATCTATACCACTCTTGGGTATCTTTCCAAAGGAAGTGAAATCAGAATACTATAGTGATACATGCATTTCCATGTTTATAGCAGCACAATTAACAATAGCCAAACTATGGAACCAGCCTAGGTGTTCATCAACTGATGAATGGGTTACGAAACTATGGTATATACACACAATGGAATTCTACTCAGCCATAAAGAAGAATAAATTAAGTCATTTGCAGGAGAATGGATGGAACTAGAGAATGTTATGGTGAGATTAGCAGTCTCAGAAAGTAAAGGGTCATATGTTTTCTTTCATATGTGGAAGTTTGAAAAAAGCCGGGAAACAAAAGAGGCTTCAAATAAATCAGGAGAAATGCCAGTAGAATAGTGGAAGGGGATTTGGGGAGGAAGAAGACTTGTTGAAGGAATCAGTTCAAACAATCCTATGAATACTTGTGACGCTATCAATACCAATTTCAATATTATGAATGGGGAGGGAAAAGAGTGGAGAGGAATCTGGGGGGAAAGGCACAGGGTATCCATCACCCTAAATCTCAATATGATGTAAGATTGCAGTGCACCAATAAAAGGATATTAAAAATAGAAAATGTAAAGAAATGTATAAACAAATATATATATAAATATAAAAATATAATCAAAACTAAAAAAAACATAATAATTCTAGAACTATTCAATTACTATGTATAACCAAATAGATAGGCAAACTTTTCACAAATGCATCTTTGCACCAAATGCTTAATTGTGGGTTTGAGTATCAGGGAAGAAAATAAGGAAAAAGGGGCCTGAAGCAGGAAAGAAACAGGGAGCATATAGGAATTACAGATAGTTTTCACTTGGTCATGCAGGATGACTGAACAGGCTGTACAGAAACATGACACCATGGAAGTCCACACAAAAGATACATGGAAAAGGACTTTATCCACTAGTTTTCTTCTGTGTCTTATGTCTCATTGATGAAGTTTGGTGTCATGGAGTGTTAGGCTGGTCCCTTTGTTGACTATTGGAAAAGTCTTACATCATGTCCTGCTACATGTAGTACTTGTATCAGAACTGAGAACAGTTGAAGCTAGCAGGGACTCCAGGTGTTGACCTTAGTGGTGAACCTAGCTGTCACACAGTCACTTTCTTTAAAGTCAGGTTGGAGCAATCATCTCAGTGCCCAGGTGGCAAATACCACTGATAGAGTCAAAGGTTACATATAGATGCTTACAGTACAACAAAGAAGGAAGAGTAACCCAGATAGGAAGACTTAACATTAAGCTCTAGTGGTTACCATCTTATGGCATTGGGAAAGGTAAATATCCTTTAGGGATTTTGATTAGGTTTACATTGAATCTATAGATCAGTAATAGGAGAAATAACATTTTAATAAAATTGAATATCCCAATCCTGGAAGGACTATCAGCCTTTATTTGCTTATGGGCCTTAACATCTTGATATTTTTGCTAGTTTTGATTTTTAATTTGACGAGAAACCTCTATATTCATTCTGTGGATGGTGAACAACTCTCCAGTTTGTCCCAGACATTCCTTGTTTTATTTCTGATACTCTGATATTTTAGAAAATAAAGTCTTTGCCTGGTATGATGGTGCACACCTGCAATCCCAGCGACCTGGGAAACTGAGGCAGGAGGGTTGCAAGTTCAAGGCCAACCTAGGTAAATTAGCAAGACCTTGTCTCAAAATAAAAAAGTAAAAAGGGCAGAAGACTTAGCTCAGTGGTAGAAGGCCCCTGGGTTCAATTCCCAGAACCAATAAATAAATAAATAAGTAAATAAATAAATCTCTGTTCCAGAGAAGCCACTCCTTGAAGTATGTATGTCTTTTAGGAAAATATTATTTTAGGAAAATATTACTTTAGATATGTATTTTAGGAAAATATTATTTCTGAAATGAAGTATCACATTAAATACTTATGGAAATATTAACGCTAAATTTTAAGGTGTAATGAGTATGAAATGTGACTCATCAGTCTTAGCTCTTTTATCACTTTTCAAATCAGATAATCCTTTTAGAGTGCTCCCTCTGTAATCTGGATATATTGCAACACTTACACATTATTTATGTCAGCATCATTTAGATAAATGATTACAACACCATCAGTTATATAATACCATAATTTATAGAGTATGATTCATATAAAATATGCCAATAATTAGTGTATCCCTCGCCCTGTAACCTAGAATATTTTAAGTTTTCCTCACATCATCTCTGCATGTACATGGCCCTGGCAATCTCTGTGCAAAGTTATCAGAGGAACAGCTGGCACACAAGCAAGTTTATCAGCTATCGATCATATCTCACTGAGAAATGAGCTTCACTAAATCTACAGGCCTTGCCTTCTAACTTTTTCCATCATGTTTACCTCTTCTACCTGCTGAGAGAAACAACTAAACAGTATGTTCTTTCTTGGGGCTGCTGGAACACTCAGCAAGAAATGGGAATGCACAGTCTTTTGTAGTTATAACTTTGATTTATGAGCTGGAGATATTTTTCATAGTAGATTAACTACTCACATCAGGCTGTGGATGATGCTTTAGTTTTCTAAGGTTATGGTTTTAAGTTTATGGATTCTTGGTTTGTTTTCTTGGAAAAATAAAAATAGTCTCTACTAAGATTTAAAAAAAAACTATGTATAAAAAATCCAGAGCCATATCCTTAATGGAGCATAATATATTCACTATGAGAAAAAGTGTATGCCCTTATTGTTGTTTTTGTAAATTCTAAGTGATATTTCCAAGAATTACTTACCTACTATTTATATGCTTTTCTATTTCAAATATGTGAATGAATAAATTATATCCCAGATGTGTATGGTTTTAAAACAAATATGAGTCAGTCATAATTTAGATATTTTCACACAGTATCAAGAAAAAATATCTTAGCAAAGAAAAAAATCTTGAAATTTGATTAGTATTCCTAATATTTAATTGTTATATTCAAAGAATTTTTTAAATTTCTTACCTTCAAAGATAGCTATCCTATTTTCCACCACCATGTTGTTCAGTACCATTAAGTAGCAATTGGGATAGGAATACTCTTGTCTAGTGTTTATGTGTTCAATTCTAAGTGTCTATGCAATGATGAATTGACTTGCAAATGTTCAAGAAACATGCTTTTATTTTTTTTCAGATACTTTCTTAATTATTTCAAACTCACACCGGGGATTATATAAGAATCATATGTTAGAGGAAAAGCTAGGCTTACATTTTCTATTGTTAGACTCCAGGCACCCCCATGGATCTTCATAGTGGAGATTTCAGCAACACTGTTAATACTGACTTACTTCCAATCAGAGCTGAGAGATCAAAAGAGACAAACCCTCTGTGGATCCACTCATATTTTTTTAACTCATGTTTAAAATTGATAATTTTCTTAGGCATTCAACAGTGAATAATAAAGCTGAGCTCATTTATTTAAACCCCCTCCCTATTCCCCCCTTACACACACTCCTAATGTCAAAGTAATTCTACAAATTTCTGGATCAAAATAAAATTTGTTTTGCTGAAAAATAAAAATAAACATAGCTATAAGGAAGGTTAATAATGGTTGTCTCAGGGTTGTGGGCTTTCAAAGAGAACCTGGGTATAAATGTGCATGGGCATGGGCACACACACACACACACACACACACACACACACACACACACAAACACACACACACACACACACAGACTCCCTGCCTAGTTAGCTGTTACTAGTCCTTCATATCTTATTTGCATTTCTTCAAGAAACCTTCCGTGGTCCTCCTCAGATTCAGTGAAGTTCTGGCATGTATTCACCACTTAGCATCAAATATCTTCCTTTAATAGCCTTTATTAACTACCTGTAATTATATTTATATATGTTATCATATGATTAATTTCTATTTCCTCTTCCAAACCATAAATTCAGAGGGCAATCTCCATGTCTGTTACATAGGAGATTTGCAATCCCTATTTGTTGAATAATACACAAGTAAATGATCTACATTAACCCTCTTAATAACCAGCCAAGGTAGGCACTGTTATATGCATTTCCCAGAGGACATAAACACTGAGTATAATTTAGTAATGTGCCCAAGGTTCCACAGTCAAGGATGAAACCCTGGGACAGTTACTGGACTTTTGCACACTGGCTTCCTGTGGCACAGAAAAATGCTTTTAGAATATGATCCTGAGAACATTTAATAGATAAAATGTTTTAAATTTAGGTTGATTTCTTTGGTTTTATCCATAAAGTCTCAGTCTCATATCTATTTCAGCGTTAGTATTCTAGTGCTATAGCAAAAAAAAAAAAAATTATGACTTCCGGTTTTATACTCGCTAGGCTGCCAAGGGTCTAAATTGCTGAGGCTGGTGTCGAACCTGTGATCCTCCTGTCTTGGCCTCCCAAGGATTAGGATTACAGGCATGCGTCACCATGCCTGACTCTTTCCCTCTTTAAATTGTTACGAACATGTATTTGCATTCCCAGGAACCAGAGTTCTAAGTGTGAGAAGAAAAAGAAATACAGTATGAGATTTCTTCCATTAATAAGTCACAGATCAGATTTAAAACTGACGTCTGCCTCCACTTAAGGGAAAAGTATCTTGGAGATTTTTTTTCCTGGTAGTCTATTATTATTCAGTGCTTAATAAAACTTCAGATCTCATCCCCTCTCTCATGATTCACGATTCTACAGATTACATATACAGCTTCTGGCAGCAGTAAGTCTAATATGGGTTCTCTACTTACTCTACATCACTTATGTAGAGGGAAGCTGTGTCAAATGGAGACATTTGAAGGTGCTGAAACCCCTAAGAAGTGTTTATGTAGTTTATAAGCCATGTTCACTAGGAGCATGTTTTTAGTAGTATTTTATTAGATTTACATCAATTAACAAAGATTGAGGTCTGGTTGCCATGTGTCTTAATGTTTATACAAACTTAACTCAATTACTTAAGCAAACATACTTTTCAGCTAGTAAAGGGTTCTTTCTGATTGAGGTCACATTGCTAATATAATATAAATGTGATAAATTTCAGATTTCTTCAGGAGAAAATGTTAAGGTGCTCCCCCGCCCCCGGCACCTCTGTCTCTAAATACTTAGAATGTTTATCATGCAAAGTACCTTTTCACGCCATCCTAAAATCCTTCACCTGAACTAATTTTTACCCTTTGGTAATGTGCCATTTGATTTTCTGTCATGCTTAAAATAGAATCGCAATGAAAAGGAACAAACATGGTTACAGTTAATGAGCTATTACTTGGGTATTTGAGCATAAAGAGACTTCAAGACTTAAGGGAATGAGAAAAAAATACAAATAGAAATGTTGATTCGCAAGCTAATTTTACTTGCCCAGAAATATTTTATTATTTGTAGAAAGTCCCTTGAATGTCATATTAATATTTCTTTGAAAATTAAGAACTTTTTATTTTTCTCAGATAGAGCCAATCTTCCATTTCCTTGCAGGGTTGGGTGTGTATCCCTCTTTATTTAATCTCTCACAATATCATTAATGGACCACATATGCAAGAATCATTAAAGGTCCATGAACCCAGCAGATGCACCCTCATACATGCATTTCCTGTGATTAGAAAAGTGCCTGGAACTTAGCTGAATAAACTCATGACAATCTATGTGAGCTAAAATATCAAACCATGCCCCTTGTGCTCCAATAATAGTATACATATATGTAATATGTGTAATATTGTGGAAGATATATGTATTTTTCTGTATGGGAGAACTCAAACTGAAAGACATTCTGTATGCTTAGCTTCTCATTAACATGTGCTCACAATTCTTATTATAATATTTTATTCAAGTTTTCTCTTTGATTATTTCTACACAGTTTTATTCATTGGCCATTCTGCTGGAAGTGTTGGATCTTATGAATTAATCATATTGCTCATGAAGTTTTGCATAGTTTTAATAGATTCTTCTGAAGCAGTGCAGTTACTTTTTGTATTCGGCTCTCAAGCTTGACCTACTATAACTAGCAAATCCTCTTTGAGTGTCCCTTCCAAAAGTCTTTTAAGCAATTTTGGTGAAATTTTACCACTTAGTGGCATAAGCAGGCAAGTCAGGGACATTTTTCTAGCCTTCAAGTTGAATACCTAACATTAAACATTTCTTTGCAAAAAATAAATTAATAAAAAAGCTAGATATAAAATACATTTTTTAAATATAAGCTAAATTTATCTTAAAAGAACTGATAAAGTATGTATTCTGTGCTTCAATCCTTAGAATTTTTATTCAATGATATTTAAATGACAAAATTTCTATAACTTTGGCTGATACTGTGTCCTATACATTCTGTAAAATAGAAAATATCCACCTCTCGGAGCTATTTAAAACATTGTAGGCAAATGGAAAAGTCCCCTTTCATTTCATTTTTTTAAATATACTTTCCCCTTTCATTTCTTAGTGCCTCCTCTACTGGGTGCTATGCAAACACAAGCCCCAGGTTCAGAAAGGAACTGCATTTGCAAACCCTCTGAGTCATCATGCCTGAACCTTCACCTTCTTGAATATTTAGCTAACAGTTTATATTGTTTGCATCTTTTAACCCTGATATGGACAAGTTATATCATGAAATAAAAAACTGTGACATGCTACAAATATGGCATGGTAGCTTTTCTTCAGTAATAGCTTGTAAAGGCAGAGACCATGTAAAGTCAAACTATTTATGCTATGTGATGTAGTGCATGCCAAGTAAGTGCCAGAGATTCCGGGGAAGGGAAAGGACGAGTCTAATGGGCAGTATCATGGAGCCATCTGAGCCTGGTAATGAAGAATGGGTCTGGAAATGATTAATGTGGACATTGCGGGAGGCATGCCAGAAGAATCTCAAGTTTAGGAGGAGGAAATGGTGCAAATAAAATCACAGATGTGTGAAAGAACCATGAGCCATATACTCAGAAAAATAATGTTACCCAACATACAGGAAATGCACACAGGAAATGTTGAAAAATGAAGTAACTAAATAACACTCAAATGTGTGTGCCTCCTGTGAATCAAGAGAAAAATAACTGGGTGCTGCATAGAAAAGTCTTGGTATTAAAATATATTCACATGCTACTGCAGGAAATGTTGGGAAGAGAGGGAAAAAAAGTCTGCATATGAAATAGGTCAGCTGATTACGCTGTGTTTGGAAAAGCCTGGGCTCATAAGCCTATTCTGGAAAGTTGTCATTTTGCTTGAAGTAAGGGAGAAGATGAGAAACAACAAGGAAGACAGAGAGTGCTGAAAATAGCCTGGTACTTTGCTGGAGAGTGAGGCAATGCATGTAAATGTGGAAAGGGGAAAGACAGGGAAAGACTGGATATTTTGGAGCAATTGCATCATTTCTGCACATGTTCCACCATCCAGCACAATCAGAACTACAGAAATTGCATTAGCTCAGGAAAACTTATTTACAAATGACAGCATGAAGAAAGTGGCCTAGGTGCCGCATGTTTAAATAAGGTTTGTCAATCAAACACTGGATCTTCTCACAAATGATTAAATGAACCAACACACGATCCGATTAAAGACATACAAAAAAATGCTTTACCATCCAGAAAGAGAGGAAGTGATACTTTTATGAATATCTAAAGTTGTTGTTGACAACAGCGTTATGTGTAGCCCTCAACTAATTTAATTGGAGATACAGCTACCCTGCAGCTTCTACTGGATGGAACAATAGGTATTTTGCAGGTCAGAATCACACTAAGGAAAAGCAAGGCCCACATATGCATACCTATACTGTGTTCATAATAATGATGCCTGAATGTAAGCACTCCAAAACTATTATTTTCCAGAATCAGTGAAGGGGTGTGGCAAGGGGTTATAGGTCCATACACCAACATCACTTAAATTACTTTGAAACTGTTTAGTTTAAAGCAAGGTACCCAAGGGGGGGGGGCTCTCAGCATTCCATGACTCAGGATAAATTCTGAAAGTTCATGTATTATAAAATGTCCAATCAATAGAAAATAAAAATTAAGTACTTTGCATATGTAGATATGTATCCAATTTTACATAGATTTAAAGTTCTTGCTGAGGACTTACTGAAAAACACATTGGAAATTAGAAAAGAAATAAATCCTCATTTGCGTGAACTTGTTAAGTCGAAGTAGTATTTAATTTTCAAGTTAGACTAACAGTGGAACCTATCTATTAAGCCCTAAAAATAATAATACAGCAAACCTTCATTAAGTAAAGGATACTTTCAAGGCTGTAAATAAAGGATACTTTCAAGACTGTAAAGTATTGAAAAGGATACTTTCAAGACTATAAATAACTCCAAATTATATAGTTTTAGAAGGAACAAATTTTCTAACTACAATTTAGAAAATAGTCCCATCAATGTAAATTTATCATGTCTTGTGATATCCATACCTTGCTAAAAAGTATTTTCATCCAATACTTATTTTATTTAAAAAAATTCTTTAAAATTAGCCTCAAGCCAGGTGTGGTGGCACACACTTGTAATTCCAGTACTTGAGAGGCTAAGACAGGAAGATTGATCACAGATTCCAGGCCAGCCTCAGCAACTTAAGGAGACCCTCAGCAACTTCGCAAGACCCTGTTTCAAAAGGAAAAATTAATAAAGTGCTGGGGATGTAGCTTGGAAGTAGACTGACCTACGCTCAATCCCCCATAGCAAAAAAAAAAAAAAATAGTATCCATCAGTACATTTCATATATTACATAGAAGTGAATTTCTTAAAAAATTGTTATAGATAATAGTAATGTTATATTACTTGAGTTTGAATATTATTGGTTTCACAAGTTAAAAATTTAGAATGTCTTGATGATGGTTGCACTTTTAGCACTTAAAAATGATGCATTTCCCCTTTCCTAAACAGATTCTTAATTAGTGAAATTGAGTTGTGGATCTATACCGGTCCAAGGAAAGAAGGAAGCGTACGCGCTGCTCCATTTCAACAAGGGGTGTGCACATGAGCACCTGCGAGGGCATTCTGAACACTCAGCAGCTCCGTAAGCACCAGCCAGGTTCTTGGTTTCTTAACTTTATGGTTTAAAGACACTGGAATAAATTTGTGTTTTTGTGAAGTGGTGTACATTTAACATGAACAGAGAGACAGGCTGGAGGTTAGATGAAGGCTCTGGTGCCAGACCACCTGTGTTTGAATCCTGGCTCTGCCAATTGCTAGCTGTGTAACCTTAGACTCAGCTCCCTGCCCAGCCATATTGGAGCTTGAGACAAAAGGAAAAATATTTGTCCTCATGTACACTTATCTGAATATCCTACCATATCTCAAACAAAGGGGAGAAAGTTGCTACAAGCTCATTCTATATGTGTACACACACACATGTTATATATTTGCTATGTATATACGTTTGTGGAAATGTGGATATGTGCATATATTGTATACATATATAGTGGTATATACAGGAAGATATATACCTATATGTTTTATATATATATATATGTGTGTGAGGATATATATGTATAGAACACTATATAATTGACATATTTGTATATATGTATGTAATATACACAATATATAATATATTCATATGGAAGGAGAGCAACATATCTTTTGATATATGTAGAATGATCAAATCAAGCGAACAAATTTATTTCTTTGTGGTTAGAACATTTAAAATCTGCTCTCTCAGCAATTTTCACATATACAGTATACTACTATTAATAATACTCACCATGAAGTGCAACAGATCTCCAGGACCTAATCACCCTGACTGAAGCTTTGCTTACTGAGACCAAGCTCTCTCCCTGCCCCCAGACCCTGGGAGCCCCATTCTATGTTCTACTTGCGGGAATTTAACTTTTTCATGTTACACACATAAGTGAGATCATGTAGTATACTTATTTCTGTGCCTGGCTTATTTCACTTAGCATAATACCCTCCAGATTTTCCTATATTGTCGCAGATAGCAGGGCTCCCTTCTATTTTAAGGCTGAATAGTATTGCATTGTGTACATATACCACATTTTTTAATCCATCCACCCTCTGATAGACAGTATGTTTAATTTCATATCTTTTATCTTGTCTACTATCAATAGTACTGCATTGAATATGGAAATAAGATATCTCTGACATTAATTTTATTTCCTTTGGCTTGTACCCACCAGTGGGATTCCTGGATCACATAGTAGTTCTATTTTTAATTTTGGGGGAAAACTTTATACAATTTTCAGTAATAGCATTACAGTGTACCTGGGTTTCCTTTTCTCTACATTATTGCCAACAACTTGTTTTCTTTCATCTTTTTTGATAGTAGCCATTGTGGCAGGTGTGAGGCGATATCTCATTATGCTTTTAATTTGCATTTCCCTCATGAATAATGATGTATAACATTTTTCATATAGTGTTTCAAAGGTGTTTGGGGAACCTTTGTCAAAAACCAGTTGACTGATAATATGGGGCTCTATACCTGGGTTCGCCACTGTGTTCCATTTGTCTATGTAGCTATTTTTGTGCCAGTAGCATGCTGTTTTATTATAGCTTTGCAGTAGATTTTGAAGTCAGGTAGTGTGATGCTTCCAGCTCTATTTGTTTTGCTCAGAATTGTTTTGGCTCTGCAGGATCTTTTCTAGTTCCATAGAAATTTTAACATTGTTTTTTACTTTTCTTTTTAAAAACTCAGTTGCACTGAATTTGGAAATTGTTTTTGGATAGTATGGATTTTTTGTACTGGAGACTGGTGTATCACGTGACTCACTTTATCTAGGCCCTAGTTAGGAAAGTTAGTTCCTTTTTCTACCTAAAATTCATCTGTTTTTTTGTTCTTTCTTTTCTTTTCTTTTTCTGTGTGTCAGGGATACTGGAGATTGAATCAGGGCCTCATACATACTATACAAACACTCCACCAATGAGCTGCATCCCCCAACCCCAAATCAGTTCTTTCATCTTAAGCACTTAGAACAATATCTGCTGGTATATAGTACATACATGGTGCTGTTAACATTATTATTATCACCACTAACTTTCTTATGTTACATTTACTATAATTTTTATGAAACATCATTTTTTAAAGTAAAATCTTCCTGGAGTTCTGTATTCCCTGGAACTATGGTCCAAGGTAGAACTCTCTCAGAGCAAAGATTAGGATTACATTAGTTATAAGGAAAAATTATATTCATTCTTGCACCTAAAAAACAGATTATAGAACACTGGATTTTAAAAAAGGCTCCTAAGAATATATGCTGGTAATTTAGTGAAAGAAGCCTGACAAAGCTGAGAGAAGCAAGGGAATATGTCCCTCCTTCTGAGAGCATTCTTCAAATAGGCTTCTTTCAATATTTTTGAAGAATATATACTACAGTGATACATGCATCTCCATGTTTATAGCAACATAATTCACAATATCCAAATTATGGAACCAACCTAGGTGCCCATCAACAGATGAATGAATAAAGAAAATGTGGTATTTGCACACAATGGAATTATACTCAGCCATAAATAAGAAGAAAATTATGTCACTTGTAGGAAAATGGATGGAACTAGAGAATATTATGCAGAGATTAGCCAGTCTCAGAAAGTCAAGGGTTAAATGTTTTTTCTCATATGTGGAAGCTAGAGAGAAAATAGGAAACAAAAGGGACTTCAGATAAATGAAAAGAGAGACCAGTAGAATGGTGGGAGGGAATTGGAGGAGGAAGCTGGGAAGGGAAAAATGAGGCTTGAGAAAGGAAAAAATTCAAATAGTGCTAAGTCCATATACAAAGATATTACTACCAATGTCATTTATGTGTGTAGGGGGTGGGATCCAGAGGGTATCACACCAACCGCTGTGTGCATGTATGTTTATAGCACATTGAACCTCCCTATGATATATAATTATAATGTACCAATAAAAGTATATTAATAAAAGAAACCAGATTTTAAATAAATTCTACAAAAAGTGAAAAAAGAATATGTTGATAAAATTAATTATACTATTTTTATGCAAAGATAGAGGAAAGAGTGTATATAAAGACAAAAAAATAACACATTGAAAGAAGGTGGCCAAAGGCTGATGCTTCTCCTAAGTGCTGGATACCTCTCCCTGCCTCAGAAGCCTGGCTCAGTGATATCAGAGCCTGGGTTTGCTTCTGTGAAGGAATTAGAATTCAAGTCTACCCCTGTGGACAACAGGCCCTCTGTATTTATGACATGATTATCAGCATGACAAGAACATTTAGTGTAATGTCAATGAGATATTATTTTTCAAGAGCTCCAACAGGAAAATACATTATTCTTAAGAATTTAGACAGAAATAAAAATGTTTTTTATGTTTTCTGGCAGATCTTATTTATTTTCTGTGCTTTTAAAAATCCAAAGTACAACAGCAGATTTTTCTTTCATAAATATTCTAATCAGGTTGAAGATTTTGCCATAGTGGAGAGCAATACCCGAGTATAGTAAAACAACAAAGGTTTGCCTTTGGCAGCAAGGAGAAACTTCTGTTTTTCACAAATAGTGCCAATGCATGTTGGGTATTCATATCTAGAACCCTAGACAGTTTTAAAGAAAGAAGAGCTGTCATGTTTTGCCTCCACATTTGCTGTTATATCAGGATGAGTTTTATATTCTCTGGCTGTTCTTTCAGTAATTAGTTCATTTGAATATATGAAAAATGTAAATTGGACTCTACTGCTTCTAAAAGAATGAACTAACCTTGTGAATGACTGAAAAAATGAATGACCCATTGACAGAAAGAGTACAAGGTGTCTGACATGCTTTCTTATTCTTGACACCCCCAGTTAATCTTCCGTGGCTACAAAACTTGCTCAGTGAAAAAAGACTGTGAAAAATTTTCACTGGTAAAAATAAAATTGCCTACAATGTCACCAGAACATTTTTGAACTGGGAAAAACATGCCAACTAGAAGAAACTTTTTCTGTCAAATATTTTGTTAAGAGAAATGACAGACCAGTTGATAATAAAAAAGATCTCCACATTTTAAAATAATAGAATAAGTGTTCTGAACATAAAAAAGTATACCAGAGAGGACTGAGTCATATCAATTACCCTTAAATTGCAAAATTGCCCATCAATATTAGAGTCACTCAGTACAGATCATAAAGGACATGTGCCTTATTGATAATGCATAATATTGTTTCTTATTCTTTGTGGCTGATGAATTGTTTTAAAACTCACAAAACAGATTTATAGTGTCTCCTAAATGGTTACTTCCTGAACATGGACAAATATGTTTGATTCTCTTTACTCATTTAAGGTTAAAATAAAAAAGTATATATATTACTCTTCATTTGACAAACATATAAACTAGGTATTTAATGATAACTATCATTAATCTCTATCTTCACTTAACTTCCAGTTCAAAAGAGGAAATCCCCCAGCACTCATAGGGCCATGGGGTGTGTACTGTGGTACACCCAGGTAAAAACTAGCCTTGGAATGAGATGGTAGGAAAAGCTTTCTTGGTATATGTGGTGGCTAAAAGAATCAAAACATAAGAAATTAATTATAATCCTGCTAAATATGTAGAAAAGGATATCCCTAAAAAATCTTAAATCATGCTAAATATATCAATTCTGGCACCTGTTATAACTACAGATCTGTTTAAGAGAAACTGTCCCAACCCACTTCATGCTACCACACACGACTGAAGTAAAGCTATTTTCAGGGCTCTGCTGTGGTCTTGCAGTTTGACTTCTGTGCTAGTCAGCTTTTTGTTGCTGGGACAAAATACCCAAGAAAAACAGCATAGAGGAGAAAGAATCATTTGGGCCCACAGTTTCAGAGGTTTCGGTCCACGGTCAGCTGACTTCATTGCTTTAGGCCTGAGGTGAGGCGGAGCATTACGGCAGTGGAAGGGCACGGGGGAGGAAAGTGTCTCAGCTCATGGCAGCTGGAAAACAGAAGGGAGAGAGGGAAAGGGACCATGGACAAGATATAATCTCCAAGGGCTCACTCCAAAGAACCATTCCTTCAACTAGGTCCTACCATTTCCACCTTTTCACAATAATGCCATCAACTTATTAACCCACTGATGAGCTCAGCGCCCCTGTGATCTAATCACTTCCCAAATCTTTACCATGGAACATTGCTGCATTGGACCAGGCTTTCAAGATGTGGGACTTCGGGGGACACTGCAGATCCAAATCAGGACATCATCAATAGAAATAAGATAAACTAATCATATTGGCACTTTTTAAAAGGTAAAAAAAAAAGTAATGCTTGTCAGTGTTAGCTAAAGTTGTAAGGCTGCCTAGAGAAACAGAAAGAGGTAGAACAGAAGACATAAGGAAGCCGGGCGTGGTGGCGCATGGTTGTAATCCCAGTACTTTGGGAGGCGGAGACCGGAGGAGCCTCAGCTCTCTCTCTCTCTCTCTCTCTCTCTCTCTCTCTCTCTCTCTCCCTCCCTGTCTCTCTCTCTCTCTCTACTTGGTGAGGCCCTCTGCAACTTCGTGAGACCCG